>JAODAL010010077.1:0-107114 GCA_025379985.1 Phyllomedusa bahiana | reverse complement strand
TCCTGTGGTGACTACAAAATTGCTGGATTCAAACATAATGCAAGGTGGACAAATCAACAAAGCTGGCCTGCGCCAAAGTGAAAAAAAAAACGTATCTGAAATGTATACGGATAATAAAAGGTATTTTTGGCACCTATCAATACGGCTGTGGTGACTACAAAATTGCTGGATACAAATTTAAGTGCAGGGTGGCTCTATCAACAAAGCTTGACTGACCAAAAGTGAAAAAAACACCTTTCTGAAATGCAGTGTTCGGGAGTATTTAAAATACAAGTAATTAAAATAGTATTTAAAATACTTGTAAAGGTATTTTGTATTTTTGTTAATCAAAATACTTTTTTATTCAGTATTTTGTATTTGTAATTAAAATACTTTTTGGAAGTATTTTAAGCATTTTATTTACTTTCTAAGTTCAAAACAAATGTTGTAAATTAAATAACCCGCCTCACCGCACTTAAAAAACGAAAACAAAAAACAGTGCGAGTCACGTCATTACTCTCATTTCTCGTATCTTGCGGAGGTGCGACGAGAGGAGGGAAAATTCCAGCGCGTTCCAGCAACGCAATTCCGCCTTGTAGTGAAGCGTGATTTATTTTGAGTTTTTAATCATCCCGATCGCGTAATCCATTCCGTAAAATTACCGTATATACTCGAGTAAAGCCGACTCGGATATAAGCGGGCCCCTAAGTTTACCCCAAAAAACCTGGGAAAACGTATTGTCCTCGGCATAAGCCGAGGGGGGGGGGGGGGGGAATCCACCATTGCAGATAAAAAAGTCTGGTCATGTGCATTACAGTTTAGTAACTCCATGTGCCTCATCGTAATAGCAGTTAACCCCATCATGTCCCTCACATTAACCCCCTGTGTGCCTCAAATAAGAGTTAATGATATGTGAGAGACATGGAGGTAATAATTAGGTATCTTCATAATTAAGGTCCTTTATTAGTATCCCCATGTGTCTCAAATATTAGTAACCCTTATATAGGGCACACAGGGGTTAATATTAGGGACATGATGGGGTTAACTGCTATTAATGTGAAGCACATGGAGTTACTGAAACTAAATTAAAGGGGTTTTATCATTTCATTAAATGGTCTTCAGAATAAGGCTATGTTCACACGGCCATCTGCGGGACATAATTCAGTCCGTAATTACGCGCCGGAGTGCGGCAATTACGGGCTGAATCTGTCCTAGTAACTACGGTAACCCCACAGTTTCATAGGAACTATGGATTTACGTCTCTCTCCCTCCTCGGCTAATACGCCGAGGGGAGAGATAATTCACATGTCACTTTCTAGCGGCGTTACGCCCCGCTAGCAGTGATTCTCTATGGGCCGGCGAGGTCCCTGCCCCCCCCCTCCCCCCCCGCCCCCGGCCACCAGCGTAACTGCGGGGGAGTAATTACGTCCCGCAGTTTGCCGTGTGAACATACCCTAAGGCTATGTTCACACGGCTTAATTGCGGGACTTTAATTACGCCCCGAAATTTTACGCGTGTGGACGGGGGGCGGGGCGGGAGCGGGGTATTAAGCAGGGGGCCGGCACTTCGCCGGCCCATTGACTTCACTGCTAGCGGCGCGTATACGCCGCTAGAAAGTGACAGGGTGAATTATCTCCCCGCCGGCGAAGAGGAGACGTAATACATTAGTTCTCTATGAGAATGTTGAATTACCTTTAATGAATGGGCCGTTTTTGGCCCGTAATTGGCGCACTTCGGCGCGTAATTACGGACCGAAATACGGCCCATTTTAAGCCGTGTGAACATGGCCTAAGGGGACAGTGAAAACAAGCAACTTTGCAATTGGATGTCATTAGCAAAGCTGTCTTGTATAGTGTTGAGCGATTGCGTTGGCTATCGAGATCGAGCGATAGTCGATAGTCGGCCGCTATCGATAAGATTTTTATATAGTGAGCATCGATTATGAGCGATTACCATTAAAGTCTATGGGAGAGCAACAACACCTTCATTATTACACCCAACAAGGCTGGAGAAGCTGAAATCATCCACAACAGTCAAATGGATACGTGCTACATCTTAGGCAACACACTTAGGTTATAAAAGTCACAGAAACCTTTCAATTACCTGTGGTGAATATAGAATTGCTGTTTTAAGATTTACGTGGATGCTGCGTCAATGAACAAAAACTGGGTGCGCAAAAGTCAAAAAACACGTATCTGTTTTGTTTCGTATAATACACGGTTATTATTTGCACCTTTCAATTCACCTGTGGTGACTATAGAATGCTGTTTTAAGATTTACGTGGATGCTGCGTCAATGGGTGCGCAAAAGTCAAAAAACACGTATCTGTTATGTTTTCGTATAATACACGGTATTTTTTGCCAATTCACCTGTGGTGGCTGGAGAATTGCTGGTTTTGATTTACGGGATGCTGCGTCATGAACAAAGCTGGGTGCGCAAAAGTCAAAAAAAACGTATATGTTATGGTTTCGTATAATAAACAGTATTTTTTGCACCTTTCAATTCAACTGTGGTGACTATAGGTAATTGCTGTTTTAAGATTTACGTGGATGCTGCGTCAATGAACAATGATGGGTGTTGCAAATAAGTCAATAAACAAGTAACTGTTATGTTTTGGTTATAATAAACGGTCATTTTTTGACCTTTCAACTCACTGTCGGTGATTATAGAATGCTGTTTAAAGATTTACGTGGTTGCTGCGTCAATGAACAATGCTGGGTGTGCAACAGTCAAATAAAAACACGTAAGTTATGTTTGGTAGTAAATATACGGTATTTTTTGCACCTTTCGCATATTCGCATGATTCAGTCCTGGTGATTATGTGGAATTGCGCTGTTTAAGATTTGTACCGTGGATGCTGCGTCAATGAAAACAAAGGCTGGGTGAGCATAAAATGTTCAACTAAAACGTAAGTAAATGTTTGATGTTAGTGAGTGATAACACGGTATTTTGGCATCAAACAAACCTGTGCTGATCAAGATTGCTGGGATTGTAATTTAACTGCAAGGTGTATATATCAACAGTCACAGGTGTAAATGAGTAAATATAAATGAACACAATCTAAATGTACTAATGATAATAAAAGTGGAGTTTTGCAGCTAACAAGTGACTGCAGTTACTAGGATATGATGAGTATCCAAATATAAGTTCAGGCGCCCAAAAAGTCCAGACAATTATTTCAATAGAAATCGGTTAATAATAAAGATATTTCTCTAATAAAAATCTTCAATCTCTAATTTAACTAATGGGATGGATCACAGTAATAGTAGAGGTTTCTCTGTGCAGATAGACTAATTCGCCTGAGCTGTCTTGGGCCACAGGCAGAGCGCAGGTCCTATCCCTATGAGAAGCTGAGAGACTATGAGGCTGAAACAGGAAAATGCTGTTCTATGTAAACCGAGGTTCATGTGATTTTTCAGCCAATCGCAACCATACACATCCCAGTAATGACGTCAGCAACACACAATCTAAACCTGCTCTATTCTGTAATCTGATTGCTGGCGCCAAAAATTAAGAAGCGCCGAAAGAAGGCGCGATCTTAATATGATGATGCTCAGATTTTAACCCTTATTATAGCATGATCTGACCATTTCGATCACAATAAAAAACCTTGCCGATTTCAATTTGTGGTAAAAATCTCGACAACACTAGTCTTGTATTCACAGTATTCCTTATCTTGTGTTTTTGTTTACAACTGATATTCCAGGCTGGTGAATCCTCCAGATCCTCCTCCTTGCTTTCCGCATAGCTGCTGCAGGCTCATTTACATTCTTGTTTAGCCCCTCGGTCGATTTACGCGAGCTGTGCGTCTGTCACTTCAGAGTAAGGGACGGTCCACATGTTCTACGCGCTTATTACAGGCAGAAGAAAGCAGAGACTATTACACTGAAGGGCTTACAAATTCAGGTAAAATTTGTGACGCATCCCCTGCCTGATCACTCAGAATCGTTAGGGCTGTAGCCATTTTCTCTCTCACGCCCAGCATGTAGAAAGACATGCAACACATTGCTCACAATGAGTGTAAACATAACAGTTTTGTCCGGTGCCCTAACTCTCCTGCATAGAAGGGATGACATCTGCCTGCTGTTAGTTAGAAAGCGTAACACATGTCACATGCGTTGTGAGAGGGATAAGAGTGATATCAAGTCGTAGATTGAACTGCTGTCCTTGGTCATGTCTTACAGCGCGAGCTTGACAGAGAATGAGAAGATGAAATAGTGGGAAAAGAACATGGACGTGTGATCAAGGCGCAGGAAAGAGGGGGGGGGCGGAGTACTCGGGGCGCAAAGCATGCACAGTGTGGGTGGGGATTCAGTGATGTCACCCAGCTGGAGGGGAGAAATCGCCCCTGCATAGTCCGCAGACCATTGAGAAGCTGAGCGAGGCAGTGTGATTACTCAGCCGAAACGAAGGAACGAGATAATCCCCTTTATAGATCATATATAATGAATGACTCACCTTTATTGCCTTATGTAACTAAAGGAGGTACCTGTATGTTTCTCTTTACTGTGAGTATCCTATCTACATGTGACAGACCATCTTCTATAGGAGTGGAAACTATGATCATGGACACTGACATATCTGACAGGTAGGAAGCTATCATTGTGGGCAAAAGGGACGCTGATCCATTTTTTGTTTACATTTTTTCAATTATTTTAGTATTGGAAAATACTTTTGAAAGTAGTATTTTAGTATTTATTTTTTAAAATACTTCGGATTAAAGTATTTTAGTATTTGTATTTACAAATACTTCAGTCTAAGTATTTTGTATTTTTTTTTAAATAGCCTCCCAAAGTATTTTCCCGAAGTAACTGCTAGAAAGTATATTATGATAATAAAGTGAGTTTTGCACACTTAAGCTCAAGACTAGTCCGCTAATTTTCTCCTTTTTCGTTTCTCGTCCCTTTAGTTTTTTCCCTTCCCCCGCGCTTTTTTTTTTTTTTTTTTTTTTCTTCCTTTCCTCACCCCTGTTCCCCTCCACCCACTTTTTCTTTTTTTTTCACTTTCTTTTTTACTTTTTTTTTTCGCCCCTTTTTTCTTCTTTTTGCCTATGCAGTTTACTGAGAATAAGATCACTGTATCCTTCTATATAGTTCTGGCTGCACATCAGTAAAAGTAATATTTCATATGAATGAAAACTGTTAAGAAAAATGCTATTGCGCAATGCAATGTCTACACTAGTCTGGTGCTCATATCAGAGATCACTCGTAAAGTGCTTGTTCTTGTGTTTCGCCGCCACTCAGCCCCCACCCCACCGCTCACCCCCGTGACTTTATACGCAGGGCTAGATGCTTCTTTATACAATTCTAAGCCTAACTATCTAAAACATGTCGCAATATCTCTAATATACCTAAGTTTAAGGTTCACAGCTAAGAAAGTATGCTTCGTCTCTGTGAAACTAAATAGAACTATTTCGCTGAGTGTTTGCTGAGCTGTTTGGGGAAAGAGGCAGTGCGCAAGTCCTTTTCTTATGAGACGCTGACAAACAATGAGCAGAAAGGAAGGGCTGTTCTATGTTTAAAAGAGGTCATGTGATTTTTCAGCAATCGCAACCATACACATCCCAGTCATGACGTCGCACACAAGCTCACATGCTCTATTCTCTAAGCTGATTTGCTGGCGCCAAAATGACAGAAGCGCCGAAAGAATGGCGCGATGATTAATAGATTATGCGCAGATTTTTAACTAAAATTATCGCGTGATCGAAAAAATCCGATCAACATAAAAACCGTGCCGATTTCAACTTTGTCGATAAAAATCGCTCAACACTAAAATTTGATAGAAACATTTATTTTTCTAATCTTAGTTGTGATTTGCTGTCTTTGCAGTACAGTTCTTCAATAAGAAACTGTGAACAAATCTTCTAGACCTTTTTAATACTTATCTTTCTGAACATGGAGCAAAGTAGAGGTAGTAAGCGAGCAAGGAGGTGGGTAGGACGTGGAGCTAGAGGTACGAGACAAGATGCTCCTTCCAGTGCTCCGGACAACAAACAATCGAGCACATTGTCAGTTGCCGGACCTTCAGGCCTGTCATCGCTTGGTCGGTTCCCTGTGAATCTCAGTATTGAAGAGCGTCACCAATCTGTTCTTTAGTGGATAACACAACTTGCATCCAATGGTTTCACCTCCTCGTCCTCTCAATCATGGCCACAAATGTCGTCATCATCATCGTCATCATCAGTCCAACCTGAAACAAACACAGCCCAAATGTCAACCAATGTACAGACCACTGTGGATAATCCATATTCTGAAGAGTTCTTTGATGACACTGTCACGTCAGGGGAAGTACAGTGAGCCCTGACTGGAACCCAGCCCACTGTCCCTGCCTACTTGACGTGCTGCCCTAGGCGGCAGACACCAACTGGGCGACAGTCCCTGCGCTGCTAGAGTGCTGGGGCCGTCAGGAGCAAGAGTAGTCAGACAGTCCAGGTCAAACCAATCAGAAACGCCAAGCCAGAAATCGGAACCAAAGAGGAACCTTAAACAAGCCAGGGTCAAAAGCCGAACGGGAGCGAGGTGCAAAATCAGAATGTAAGACAGGGTCAGGAAACAAGCCGAGGTCAGGAACACAGGTAAGCATACAAACAAACAAATCACAGGTAAGGCAGCCAGGATAATATCGCAGACGCAGCACTCAGCCTTCAGGGAGTTTAAATGTGATTCCCGGATACCACCCCTGTAGCTGATTGGAGCTGCCTCCGGGTCCTCCCATTGGCTGGTGCAACACGCCCCCTGTCCTGAGTGGCTGGACCTCTGTCACTCACAGAGCTGCCAGCAGAATGTGTATCAGGGTGGGGACGCTGATCAGCTGCTGCAGAACGTTGCTCCCTGCAGGCCGAGCACCGCCTAGCCCTGACAGTACCCCCCCCCCCCTTTTAGGAGGGGCCACTGGACTCTTCCCTGGTCTGGGTTTGTCCGGGTGAGACTCATGGAATTTCCTCACCAGGTGATTAGCATGGATGGATTTTGCCGGAACGCATGATCTCTCCTCTGGACCATAACCCTTCTAATGGACCAGGTACTGCAGTGACCTTTGCACCTTATACGGGCGACTTCATATTCCAACTCCCCCTCCTCTAACTGGAGGAGGAGGTCTAGAGCGACGGTCCCCAACCTTTTATCCACCAGGGACCGGTTTTATACAAGACAATTTTTCCACGGCCCAGCGGGCTTATTGAGGGGCGGGTTTATTAGGGGTGGGGTTATGGGGGGTTGGATGTTAAGAATTACACTCAAAAGAAAAAAAAAAAACAATAAAGTGTATACTGTGTTATTTAGGGGTATAGTATGGGGTAGGGGTATAGTATAACTGCAGACTGATTGTCAGCTCTGTGGGTCAGTATTATATTAATAATGCTGATCCACAGAGCTGACAATCAGTCTGCAGTAATATTGATCAGCATTATACATGTATATAATATACATATGTAATTAGCTCTGTCATTATAGAGATATATGCCCCCTGTAGTAATGATAGAAAAATATATGCCCCCTGTAGCAATGATAGATAAATGCATGCCCATCCAGTAATAAGATAACTACATGCCCCCTCCAGTAATAATAAATATATGCCCCATCAAGTAATAGATAAATACATGCCCCCACCAGTAATAGATAAATACATGCCCCCTCCAGTAATAGATAAATACATGCCCCCTCCAGTAATATGCCCCTCCAGCAATATGCTAGTTCAGTAATATGCCCCTCCAGTAATATGCCCCTCCAGCAATATGCCAGTTCAGTAATATGCGCCTCCAGCAATATGCCAGTTCAGTAATATGCCGCTCCAGTAATATGCCCACCCAGTAGTATGCCCCCCATAGTAATCCCCCCTCAGAAATACCTGCCCCCCCAGTAATATGACCCCAGTAATATGCCCCCCAGTAAATATGCCCCCCCAGTAATATGGCCCCCATTAATATGCCCCACAGAAAATAGGCCCCCCCAAAAAAAGTAATATGCCCCCAAGATAATATTCCCCAACACCCCCAGTAATATGCCCCCCAGTAATATGCCTCCAGTAATATGCCCCAAGTAATATGCCCTCAGTAATATGACTACCAAAAACACGCCCCCAGTAATATGCCCTCAGTAATATGACCCCCAGTAATATGCCCCCCAGTAATATGCCCCCAGTAATATGAACCCCCAGTAATATGAACCCTCCAGTAATATGATCCCCAGTAATATGCCCCCAGTAATATGGCCCACCAGTAATATGGCCCACCAGTAATATGGCCACCAGTAATATGCCCCCCCAGTAATATGGCCCACCAGTAATATGGCCCCCCAGCAATATGGCCCCCCCAGTAATATGCCCTCAGTAATATGCCCCCAGTAATATGACCCCCAGTAATATGACCACCAGTAATATGGCCCCCCAGTAATATGGCCCAACAGTAATATGCCCCCAAAGTAATATGGCCCACCAGTCATATGGCCCCTCAGCAATATGGCCCCCCAGTAATATGGCCCCCAGTAATATGCCCCCAGTAATAGATAAATATATGCCCTCTTGTAGTTGCCAGGTTAGTTAAAATAAAAAAAAAAGAGAGATAGAGAACGTTACTCTCCTTGCCAGGATCCCTGCAAAGAGGCTGCCTCCGGCATCCGGCGTGATCCCGCGGCGCAGGGGGTGTGACGTCACTTCTTCATCTCACTCCCTGTGTCGCTGATGATCGCTGTAGATACGGCGCTGTGAGCGCCGCATCTACAGTGATAGGGAAAGCAGGGACGGTAATGAGCCGCCCCTGCTTTCTCTATAATGATGCAGCCGCACGCTGTGTGCAGCTGCTGTCTCTGCGCGGCCGGATTACAGCGGCCGTGCAGAGCAGATGCCGACCGCCCGGACTAAAGTCACCGGGTGGCCGGCATCATGTGTAGTAGGGGCCGCGGACCGGCAGGGGATGCGCTACGGCGCGGTGCCAGTCCGCGGAACGGCGGTTGGGGACCCCTGGTCTAGAGGGTGAAGTCACAGGCTGAATATACCTCTTAAGAAGTGCACGATGGAACACGTTATGTATAAGGAGAGAAGAGGGTAATTTGAGACGATATGCCACTGGATTAACCACCTCCTGAACCACATATGGACCTACAAGTCGTGCCGCGAGTTTACCAGAGGGAACTTTCAATCGCAGATTTCGGGTGGATAACCCTACTTATTAACCCAACCGCAAACCTCTTTGAACAAAGACGCTGTCTATCAAATTTCCCTTCCTGGATGTCTTGGGGATTAACCAAGTTCTTCTGAACTTGGGCCCAGACTGTGCACAGATCTTTAATGATAACATCCACCCTCATGTGATCAGATGTAGCAATGGAAAATGACGTATGCCTTGGGTGAAAACCATAATTACAGTAAAATGGTGAGGTACCAGACGAGCTACTATTCTGAGTCTACCTGCTGATCCGATACATAACAACGGAGTTTTTGTGTTACCATTTGATTTACCCTCTCAGTCTGCCCATTAGTCTCTGGGTGGAAGGCAGAGGAGAAGGACAGGGTGATACCCAGAGCCTTGCAAAGGGCTCTCCAAAATCGAAAAACAAACTGAACCCTTCTGTCCGAAACGATATTCTCTGGTAAAGAGTTCAGCAAGTTTTTTGGACGACGGTAACCCCCTTAAAGGAACAAGATGGCACATATTACTGAAACGATCCACTACCATCCAAATACGTTTTGTGCCCTCCAAAGGGGAAGGTCAGTTATAAAATCCATGAGATGTGGTCCATGGCTTTCAGTACACGTAGAGGGCATAGTTCCCATGAGGGACGAGTTTCTGGGAGCCTTAGCCCGAGCGCAGACGTTCACAAGATGCCACATAGGCCTCAACATCACGAAGCACATGATGGCCACCAGAAGTGTTGGCGATTAGTTATCGACAAAGTTGAAATCGGCACGGTTATTTAAGTTGATCGGATTTTTTAGGATCACGCGATAAAATATGGTAAAAACTTGTGCATAATCTATAATATCGAGACCCATTTTCAGCGCTTCTGTCATTTACGCGGCAGAAAATCGCAAGAAGAAAGAGCATGGGTGAGCGTGAGTTGGCGACGTCATGACTGTGATGTGTATGGGTGGCGATTGGCTGAAAAATCACATGACCCTCCTCGTTTTACATAGAACACCCTTCCTGTTCTGCCTCAGTGTATGTCAGCGTCTTCATAGAGTAGAACGTGCTCATCTGCCATCTGTCCAAACAGCTCAGCAAATTCAGCTCAGCGAAATTGTTCTATTTGTTCACAGAGACAGCTATACTTTTAGTCTGTGAACATTAGAACTAGGTTTGATAGAGGATTTGCAGATTTAGGTAGTTAAAGGCTGAGATTTTAAAGGAGCATCTACGCCCATGTAAAGTCACAGAGTGAGCGAGGGAGGGTGGGGGGGGGCGGGGGGCGAACACGAGACAAGCTCTTTAAGGAAGTGGTGATATAGTGCTACCGAGACATATTTAGACATAGCATTGCAAAGAGGCTTTTTTATTAACAGTTTTCTGTTGAAATATTACTGTATGTTGCGAGCAGCTAACTTCTATTCGTATACAGATCTTTCTAAGTAACTGCAGGTCTATTTGTTAGGTTCAAAACACCGACTTATTATCCGTATACATATCAGATAGGTGTTTTTTCACTTTGCCCATCGCAGCCTTGTTGGATTGAGAGCACCTTTGCACTTAGATTTCCAATACAGCAATTTTTGTCGTCACTGCAGGTAATTTTTAGGTGCAAAAAATACCGATTATTAACCGTATACATTTCAGATACGGTGTTTTTTTCACTTTTGCCCAGCTCGTTTATATGAAGCACCTGCACAACTCATACAAACAGCCAAAAATATCTGACACCGCAGTAGACCATTATATTGTGATCAAAAAAACCGTAAATTATCAGAACACCTATCCGAAACGAGATAATATATCACTAATGTGCCCAGACCGGCTATTAGATGAAAGAGGCACCTTAGCACTTAATTTCAATACAGTCAATTTGAAGTCACCTGCCTGTGTGAGTATATTAAGTGTGCAAAAAATACCGTTCAAATCCGTATACATAACAGATAGGTTTTTTTTCACTTTGGGCAGGCCAGCTTTGTTGAATATAGTCCACTTAGTCACTAAAATAATCAATACAGCAATATGTCTTCACCGCAGAGAATTTATTAGTATGCAAAAAAACCGTTAAAATATCCGGAAACCTTATCAGAAAGGTGTTTTTTATTCACTTTTGGGCAGGCCACTTTGTTGAAAGAGGCACCCTTGCACTAAAATTATCAATACAGCAAAAATGTTAGTCGTCACCGCAGTGTATTTAAATGATGCAAAAAATACCATTTATAAATCCGTAAACATTTCATATAGTGTTTTTTTTCACTTTTGGGCAGGCAGCTTTGTTGATCAGAGGCACCTTGTGCACTTAAATTGTCAATATACAGCCATATTGTCATCCTCCGCAGGAGTATTTTTAAGGTGCAAGAATATAGCCCGTTTATTATCCATATACATTTCAGATAGGTGGTTTGTTTCACTTTTGGTGCAGGCCAGCCTTTGTTGAAAGAGGCACCTTTTCACTTAAATGTCAATACAGCAATTTTGACGACCACCGAATGTGTAATATAAGGTGCAAAATACAGTTTGTTATCCGTATACCTTTCAGACACGTGTTTTTTTTCCACTTTGCCAAGTCCAGCTTTTTGATTAGAGGCACCCTAGCACATGAAAATTCAATAACAGCTATATTGTTTTGTCACCGGCGGAGTATTTATAGGTGCAAAAAATACCGTATTATATCCGTAAAACATTTCAGATGACTGTTTTTTCACTTTTCCCAGTCCCACTTTGTTGAAAGAGGCCCCATTGCACTTATAAATTTCAATCCAGCAAATTTGTTTTGATTTGAGGGATTTGAGAATAGCTGTGAATTTGCCGTCCTTTTAATAAGACGGACTTTACCAAAACTCTTCCAGTACCCTCTCAAAATAAATTCTATACTGAACATGTGAGCGAAAGCAGGTGGTAAGCGAGCAAAAGAGGGGGGAAGGACAAGATGGAGGTATAGGTACGAGATAATGAGTTCTCCTTCCACCATCTGGTGGACAACAGCGCAAGCCAGTGGATTGTCGATTACAGACCTGTCATCGTCATCTGCGGGAGTCAGGCCCTGTTGAAGCTCAAAACGAACTAGCGACGCCAATCAGTACGTTCAGTGTGTTAAAAGCAAACCTGCAACCTGCATCCAGCAGTCATACTCCTCGTCCTCCAATACACGGCCCAAATTTCGTCCATCAACAACATCAGCAACCGTTCCAACATGAAGCGAAGGCAGCCAAATATCAACTACCTTGTACCCACCACTGTGTGACTAATCCATTTCTGGAAGACCTCTTGATGAAAAAAAGCGGTTGTGGGTCAGAAGCATGTTAAAAGATCAAGAGCCAAAATGATGATTTTGTCTGCCACTGACAGCCCGTTACTGATGGCCGATCAAGCAGGAGTAGAAGAAGCCGTCAATCGGCAAAAATCCCAGGCAGTCGTGCAACGCCTTGCAGTCCCTCTTGCTTGTACCCCGCAGCTCCTGATTCAGAATGTAAGTACGACGCAGTCACCTGTGTTGATAGATGATGACGACATTGCGATCAACGGGTCTTTTTCAACAGAATTTGCTTGCGCTTTCATCACTGGACGAGGAGGAAGACTGATGGTTTATAATAGTTCAGTAACGTTCCGCCTCAAAAAGTGAGAGCGTCGGCAGAAGTCCGCTGATAAGATTCGTGCCAGCCACTGTCAGAGAAACCCCGCTCCTCTCTTATCGCCGTCAAAAAGGACCAGGACCTCATCAAGCCTTGTCCTTCTTTGAGCAAGCCTCAGATTCACGCCAGTGATGTCATAATGCCGCCATTGCCGAAACGCAAAAGTAGAGAGCAAGATTCTTAGGAGATTAAACCACCACCCAATAGTCAAGTCCATGCAGCGAATGCTGATTGAAATGGAGGCAACACTTGGCCAAAAAGGCCATACGATGCAGGCCTCCAACCACTGTCACACCTACTTTCTCTGCCTCCTCCTCCTCCCGCCACCACCAAGCGTTCCACACTGCCCATGTCTCTCAGAGTCATGATCAGGGATCAGCCTCCCTTCAGACTCCACCGTCGCCCTAGTACCACTAGCCCCACCAGAGACCCATCCTACCCCTACTCCTCCCGCCAGTTTTATGACCTGCACGTCCTGTAGCAGCGCCAGTCTAGCAGGCCATGTCCTATCTGTCTTCCAGAATGAGGGAGGCAGAAGAACGACCACTTTAAACCCAAACCATCTCCAAAGCCAGAAACCTGAAATGTCGGCATTGCCAGCATTGGCCTTCGGCAATGTTGCCTTTCTGTCTGGTGAACACAGATGGGTTCCACCACGTCATGGCCCTTGCCTGCCCCAATACCAGGATGCCTGAGACAGGGCATTTCATTGCCAGAAAAGCCGTCAATCAGCTCTTGGCCAGCCACCGTGTCATCTTAAAATTTTAAGCGTGTTGTCTGCATCAGTGACCGGAAAAGTCCAACTCACCACCCCGACAACAAGGACTAGTAAGCACGGCCAAAGGCCGCTAAATCTCTGTGACCAGCTCACTCGGTGAGCTTGAGGTGATGTTCCAGGTGGTGGGACGGTGGCACTCAGGCTCGTCGCAACTGCCTCTTATCAAAAACCGCAGGATGGTGCCTGGCTCTGTCCCCCCAAGGTCCCACTGGTGGCATCACAGCCCAGGAAACCAGGCCATGTTGAAAATTAAATCATTCGTTGGGAGACCATCCACACACAGTTCATGAGCTTGGAGGACGTCTCTCCGCAACGAGACCGAGCGCTGAGCTGGTGACAAGAACCTGTGGCCAGGCAAGGTGGTGTGCGATAATGGCCGAAAATCCTGCCGGCGCACCTAAGATCCGTAGGCTGGAGCACATCCTTGCCTTGCACATGTCATGAACCTTGTCGTCCAGTAATTTCTAAGAGCCTACCCCGGGTCTGGACTGCCTGCTGAGAAGGCTTGAGGTCTGAGTTTTCGCACTTGCGCTGTTGCCACCCTGCTCTCCGTCCCGCCTGGCTGCGTTGCAGCGTCCGCTCGGCCTCCCCGTCCAACCGTCTCATTGTTGACGTGGGCAATACGCTGTGAAATCCACCCACCACAGCTCCAAGCAATTGTGGCAGAAGCGCATGCCTTACGCCGTACGAAGTGACACATGGCCTGACAAAGCAGCGGTGGCGGGACCTCGTTGTGTTGAAGCCCCGAATTGAGGCAGGTGAAAGAGCTCTGCAACCATCCCATGCCAGTTTTGAAGAAGCCACCAAATGGTCAGTGTGACAATGCCCTTGTCCATCCAATGAGCATTGTGGTGATCTTAGGTCTGGAACGAATCGTTATCGGACACTCTGAAACATCATTCCCCGCCAGCGACGGAGGAGGAAACGGACACGCCAAGATTCGACCACGGAGCCTTTCTCTCCGTCAAATCCACAAAGCCCGACATTTTCACAATTTTCATGCGGTCTTCATTAGGCATGGGGTTCGGGTCCAGGCTAGTGCAAGTGAGGCGCATCAGCCTCTCCGGGTGCAACATCTCAGGCAAGTCAGGTCTGTGTGAAGCTAGTGCCGAGGAAGCGAGGAGGAGGGAGGAGGAGTTATTCTAGAAAACCCCACACCGACGTTAACCGACGTCCCAGCCTTGAAAAGAGGTTGGCGCGAATCAGAGGCGGAGGAGAAGATGAGGAGATCAGTTTGCTATTGCCCCTCGAACCAGAGGCGCTTGGTGAAAATCACGGCTCTCTCGACACATAGTGCTTGGATGCTCCATTTCCTCCTACATGATCCTCGCATTATAGCCATCAAATAAAACAACAGTTACTGGTGGCCCCGCTCCTGATCCCCGTTACAAAAAAAAAAACGTCAGCCCTATCCTTCCACCCACCCAAATAGAGAGTAAAAGTAGTCAGGAAATAGAGACCAGTACTGATTGATCAACTGGAGACATCTGTTTGCTCTGCTTCGTGTTCTACTAATGTCACCGGTGGAAACACAACATCGACGTGACAGCAGTAGAGCGGCAAGTAGCCGTAGCGGCAGCAGCAGCAGGCTGTGCAGAAGCCTAATGGGTTGACCTCTGCAATCTATATTTAACCACCTCACCAATGCATGCAATTCAGGGCCCCATACAACACACAGAGACCAGCTTAAGATCATGGTGCACAAACGACTATCTGCTTCTCAACAGCACCGATGTTTTATTGTATGTGTTTTATCCCGACCCATAGACTTCTGAGGTATCCAAATGACGAATTGGCCCAGAGCTCACTTGCCACGCTTTAGAGGTGTTGTCCTGCCCCAGCAGCCAGCGTCATAAACTGAGCGCCTTACAGGCACATATGAGAGTCCATTACAGACAAACCGCATCCGGCTTTACCACAGATAATGGTGATCGATTGATTTCATCCAAGATGAATCAGTGCAATGGATCTCTGATAATATGTGGCCCCCAATTGCGCAGGTCACCGTATTAGTTGCCGTTCCTTCCTCTTCACAAACAGAAATGATCCTCTTGCAAACTTTTTTTAAAATAGAATAATTTCTTACTGTCAATTTTTATACTCTTTTCCCAACATTTCATTTTGCGGTTTATTGCTTTGAGGAACTGTAAAAAACAGCAAGGTTACATGACATAAACCGTAAAGCCATTTACTCCTCATTATCTTATAGAAGTTTTCGCATTGTCAAGTTTTGAGGTCATGATGCTGGGGAATACAACAATATTCATGGTCCTATATGAACAGAAATGTGGCTTTTTAGTGGCATTTCTCCCTCACAATTTTAACAGAGGCTTAGAAGTCATTTTTTAATTTTTTGGGTCTGCTGCTTTGAAAAGCCGCAATACTACAGGTCCAATCTAAAAAATATTGTTTCTATCTAAACAGACATTTGTTCTTCACAATTTACAAAAGTGATCAAGGGTCATGTTTGAATTGTTGGGGGCATTTTCCCTGTGACAAGCAGCTATACTAAACAGTCCTATTATAAAAAAAAAATGTTTCTAACCGACAATATTGTTCGTCACATTGTCAAAAGTGGCTCAAGGGTCATGTTTTGAATTGTTGGGGGCAAATTTTTGCTGTGACATGCAGCTATACTACATAACAGGTCCCTATTATAAAAAAAAAAAATTGTTTCTAACAGAAAATTGTTCTCACAATATGTCAAAAGTGTCTCAAGGGTCATGTTATGAATTTTTGGGGGCATTTTCTGTACAAGCAGCAATACTACCCGTCCCTATATTATAAAAAAAATGTTTGTTTTCAAACAGACTTTTGTGCTTCACAATTGTCCAAAAGTGGCTCAAGGTCATGTTTTGAATTTATTGGGGCATTTTAGCTATACATGCAGCTATACTAACACGGTCCTATTATAAAAAAAAATGTTGTTTCTAACAGACATTTGTCTCACCAATTGTCGAGTGGCTCAAGGTGTTGATGGTGCTGTCAGAAACAGGAATAATTAGGTCACACAGTTAATGGACACATATTGCAAATTGACTTGTTTTTGTAAATTATAAACATAGCTAGCAATCCTGTAGTGAGACAACCCATTTAATACAATTAAAAAAAAGAGAAACAAAGACATGGTGGGATTCCATCCTAATTCTATAAAAATGTGTGTTCTAGAATTAAACTACTAAAAAACCATCCATGTACAAAATAGCAGGTAAAAAAAAATTTTTCCCTCAGAATTGACAAGGGAGTGTACAGGAAAACTTGACCAGATTAGTATTAATTCAGAGGACATGGAGTATGGAGAGCAAGGACAAGAGACAAAGTATCAGAGACAATTTCCTCCAGCAATTTGAGTAAAAAGAGAAAAGAATGCAAGGAACAAGGGGACCTGTGTGGAACAGTAGAGTTAACCACCAGTAATTTCCAAGTGAAGCTCAAATTGGTCCCCGCCCACATACGGAGGGCAAGCGCTACCCCAGGTCTTGACTGTGTACTTGAAGGAAGGCTGGAGTCTCTCACACTTCCGCACTACTGCTTCAGCACGACTGTTTTCGGTATACGTTGCTGCGTCATAAGGGCATTTTTTACCGGTAAATAGATGACGGATTGCCAGCCTGGGCTCTCACCGCACCCAATGTAACTCCGGCCCTGCAGCTGAACCTGTGTGTTAATAAGATGACAGACACTAGCCTGGGCATCTCACCGCACCCACTGTAAGTCTGGCCTGGCACCAGCTGGACTCCGTGTTAATAGATGACAGACCAAGCCATGCTCACACTGCACCCCACGTGAAAGTCTGGGCCCTGCAGCTGGACCTCCGTGTTAACAGATGGCAGAAGAAGCACTAGCTCTCACCGTTAGGGGCAATCAGAGAGCTTTCAAATTTTTGCTAAAAAAATCAATTTTTGAAAAAGGGTTATTTCTTGAGGTTAAGTATGTTCAAAAAGGGCCCAGTGCTGGACACACATTGCACAATTTGAGGCTTAAAATTTTCTGGGGCTGGAGTCACTATGGTCGCATCATTTGATCTCCAGGGGAGTCTGTCCCTAATCACTGAAGAAGGATTTGGGAGAACAAATTAAAACCATTGAATTGATTGGCTGAATCACACTCCAGAATCCAAAAGGGCAAATTTCTTCTCAACTAAGAAGTTTTTGGGGATGATTAGGACATTTTTTTTTTTTTTTTATTACTTATTGGGGTGTGCGGGACGAATTAACACATCTAAACGTGTAAAATATACCTTTTAAGAACTGTCAGGGAGGTGGTGTATTTTGATTGTAATCACTATTTAGAGCGATTACGGTAAGCTATCGTCATCCGGGCGCTAGCTCGATAAGTCGGCCACATCGATAACGTTTTTCGATATATGAGCAGTCGATTATGAAGCGATGACCATAAAAGTCTTATGGGAGAGCAACAACAGCCAATCATTATTACAGCCCAACAGGGCTGAGAACTGAAATTAACATTCACAACAGTCAAATGGATACTGCTACATCTTTGGCAACACACTTAGGTTATAAAAGCCACAGAAAAAAAACACTGACCATTCACTATCCCGTCGTCCACGCCTGACCTTTAAACCTGCAACCCCCAAATAAAAAAAAGCCAGAAGGCAGTAGATTTTAACCACATTTTACTTGAACGGGCATTGAAAATCCCTGTCCTGAAGCACATGAGCCCCCAAACCCGCTGAGCCTATTCTCTGTAGTATAAGCTATGGTACATTTGGCGGTGTCAGCTCCTGTCTGAGCACTAACTCTGTAGAAAGAGCTATGTTACAGTTTTGGCGGTGTCGGCCCTGTGTGACACTATTCTCTGAGTATAGAGCTTGTGTACAGTTGGCGGTTCAGGCTCCTGTGGACATATCTCTAGATAACTATGTTACAGTTTGGGGTGTCAGGCTCTGTTCTGAGCACTATTCTCTGAGTATAGAGCTATGTGTACAGTTGGCGTGTCATGCTCCTGAGCTTAGCACTATTTCACTGTAGTATAGAGCTATGTTGTTCAGTTTGGCGGTGTCAGGCTTCTGTGCTGAGCACTATTCTCTGTAGTATAGAGCTATGTGTAAGTTGGCGGTGTCAGGCTTCTGTGCTGAGCACTAATCTCTGTAGTATAGAGCTATGTGTACAGTTAGTGTGGGATGTCAGGCTTCTGTGCTGAGCACTATTCTCTGTAGTATAGAGCGTATGTGTACAGTTTGCGGTGTCATGTTCCTGTGCTGAGCACTATTCTCATGACCCAAGATTAAAACGTTCCGGAAAAATGAATCTTTCAACACCATTTTAGTTTTAACGGACATAGATAATATCTGTCCTGGCCAAAGCATGAGCCCCACAACCTGATACCCAGATTAAAAGTTGCTGGAAAAAGGAGTCTTCAACCACCAAATTTAGTTTCACTGTACATAGCTATAATCGTCTGGACCGCAGTATGTAAAACCCAGGCCGGAGTTACAATGTGTGCGGTGAAACCAGGCTGGCGTCCGTCATCTAGTAACACGCAGGTTAAAATGCCCGATGACGAAGCAACGAAAACTGTCGTGCTGAAGCAGAGTGTGGAAGCAGAAGTGTGAGAACTCCAAGCCTACCTAAGAATAACACAGTCAAGACATGGGTAGCGCATGCCCTCCTAAGGAGTGCGGAACAATAGAGCTTCACTTGGAATACTGGTGGTTAACTCTCTATACACCCAGGTGCCCTTTTTCCTTTGGGCATTCCTTTTCCTCAATTATTACTCACGAGTCAGGAGGAAATGTGTCCTCTGTACTTTGTTCTCTTGTCCGTGCTCCATACTCATGTCCTCTGAATAACCAACTCTGGTCTAGATCTTCCTGTACCTCCTTGTACAATTCGAGGAATTTTTTTACCAGCTATTTTGTACGATGCAAGTTTATTAGTATTTTAAGTCTTAGAAAACAAGTTTGTTAAATTAGGATGAAGTCCACCATGTCTTTGTTCTCTTTTTTAATTGATAATAAATGGGTTTGTCTCAATAAGGGAATTGATAGCTATTTTAAAGAATCTTGCAAAAACAAGACATTGTGCAATATGTGTCCAATACCAGTGTCCTACCTATGCCTGTTTCTGCAGCACCATCACCCACTGGAGCAACTCTTGACAATTTTGAATAACAAATGTCTGGTTAGAAACAACATATTTTTTATATATAGACACCTGTAAGTATAGCTGCATGTCACAGCAAAATGCCCCAAAAATTCAAAACATGACCCAATGGAGCCACTTTTGACAATTGTGAAGAACAAATGTCCAATTAGAGACACCATTTTTTAGAATAGGAACTGTAGTATTGCTGCAATTTCAAAGCAGCATGACCCAAAAAAATTATAAAAATGATTCTCAGCCACTGTTAAAAATTGTGAGGGAGAAAATGCCACTATAAAAACCACATTTCTTTTCCAAAAGGACCTGATTAATTGCAGTATCTCACAGCAAACATGAACCCCAATAAAATATAAATATGGACTTCTAACCAACTGTAAAAATGTGAGGGAGAAATGCTACTTAAAGCCACATATCTGTTCCAAAGGACCACGAATTGCTGTATCTCACAGCACCATGACCACAAAAAATAATAAAAATGACTTCTCAGCCACTATTAAAAATAGTGTGGCAACACTACCCCAAAACCATTGACAATGCAAAAATTCTTAAGATGAAGTGAGAAATGGAATATGTTTTGTCACGAAACCTTGGTGTCCTTTTAGCAGTCTCCGTCACAGCAAAACCAGCAAAAATGTACTGTTGGTCAATGATAATAAAAATTGCAGTAAGAAATGGATCATTTTAAAAAAAGTTTTTCAAGAGGACCATTTCTGTTGGGAGAGGAATGTGAAGTAGACCAGCAGACCTAATCGGTGACCTCCGGCTAATTGGGGCCACAACAATCATCAGAGATCCATCGCCTTATTCATCTTGATGAAAGTCAAACGATCCACATTATCTGTGGAAAGCCGGAGCGTTTGTCTGTAATGACTCCGGCTGTGCTGAAGGTCCGCTCAGATAATACGCTGTCGCAGATCGGACAACCACCTCTAAGGCGTGGCGAGCCAGCACGGGCCATTCGTCCATTTGATACCCAGAAGTCTAATGGTCCGGAACACATACAAAAAACATCGTATGTTGAGACCGCAGATAGTCGTCACCATGAATCATCAGCTGGTCTCTGGGTGTTGTATGAGTGCCCTGGCATTGCATGCGTTGGTGCTGTGATAAAATAATGATTGGCCGAGAAGGTCACCCCATTAGGCTTCTGTCACCTGCCTGCAGCTGCCGCTACGCTACTTGGCACTCTTACAGCTGACACGTCGCTGGCCGTTGATCAACCGTTACATTTGAAGACTGTGAAGCAGACGCAACGATGTCTCCAGTTGATCAAACAAGCAAGTCGCCATTCCGCATTTTACTCTCTATTTGGGTGGGTGAAGGAAAGTCTAGTTTAGTTTTTGTACCGGGATCCAGGAGGGTGGCCACCCAGTAACTGTTTGTTCATTTTGATGGCCTTAATGCGAGATCAGTTGGAGGAAATGACAACCAAGCACTCATGTAGAGATGGAGCCTTGAATTTCCCAAGCTCTGGGTCCTGTGGGCCCCCACTAGCGAAAGTCATCTTCCTCATCATTCCTCCTCCGCCTCAAATTCGCGCCAAGACCTCTTTCCAAGGCAGGAGACGTCAGTAACATCGGTGGTCTAGGAATACTCTTCCCTCCTCCTCCTCCGCTTCCTCGGCACAGGCTTCAACACAGCCCTGACTTGCCTCAGATGAATGCACCCTGAGAGCTGAGCGCCGCCTTGCACTACCCTGGACCCCGAAATACTGCTTATGAAGACCGATAAAATTGGAACAGTCGGGCCTTGAGGATTCGACCGGAGAGAGTCTCCGGTCCGCATCTGATCATCTCCTCCTCCGTCCTTGGCAGGACCTGATGTTTCCAGAGTGTCCAACGATCGTTTCCAGAACTAAGATCACCACAATGCTCATGCTGACAAGGGCATCGTCCGAACTGACCATTTTGGTTGGCGACCTCAAAACTGGCAAGGATGGTCAGGGGCTCTTTTCACCTGCAATCCTACCTCGGTGGCGTTAACACGCCGAGGTCCGCACCCGGTGCTTGTCAGGCATGTGTCACTTCCGTACTACGTATGCATTGCGCTGCTGCCCACAATCGCTGAGCATGTGGAGGGTGAATTTCAGCGTGTTGCCATGTCAACAATGAGACGGTTGACGGGAGGCCGAGCTGACGCTGCAACGGCAAGCCAGGCGGGACAAGCAGTGTGCGAACTGCGAAGTTGCGACTCAGAGCCTGAGCCTTCTTCAGCAGGCAGTCCAAGACCCGGGTAGCTCATTAGAATTTCTGGACGCGAGGTCATGACATGTGCCATGGCAAGGGATGTGCTCCAGCTACCGATATAAGGGCGGGCGCATCAGATTTCGCCGTTATCGCACACCAACCTTGAGCCTGGCACAAGGTTCTTGTCACCCAGCCAGCGCTCGGTCTCGTTGCGGAGAGCCGCCACACACCTACCCTGTGGTGGGGACGGTCTCCAAGACAGATTAATTTCAAACGCTTGGTTTCTCTGGGCACGTGATGCCCCCCCAGAGGACCTTGGGGGAAAGAGTCCCCAAACCCCTCCGTTTTGAAGAGCGGGGCCCCGAGTGAAGTCACCGCCCCCCCAGAGACATCCCCCAGCTCACCAGTGAGCTGTACAGATATAGCGCCTTTGGGGGGGCTTTAGTCCAGTGTCGGTGGTAGAGGGCCGGACACGATGAGACAAAGCGCTTTTAAATTTTTGATGACAGTGTCTGGCCGGGGGGAGGCTTTTTTGGGAAAGAAATGCGCCGATCTTTTTTGGGGCAGGGTAGGGCCCTGACTGGGGGAACCCCTTGTGTCCAAGCGGAAAGGAACATTTCCAAGCAAAAGTGGCAATCCACATCAGGGGGGGGGTTTCTAGGGTCCTAAAAATGGGGTGGGGCCCCTTTGTGTTTTTTGGGTAGGGGGGGTTTTCCCCCACGCCACCCCTTTTAGCGCCCATGTAAACTGTGGATTTTTTTTTACAGGAAAACCTTTTTTCCCTGTAAACAAATTTTTTTGGGCAAAACCCCAAAGACCCGTTTTTTTTCCTAAAAGCAGTCATTGAACGTAAAAATCCCCAATGAAATTTCCCTTTTTCAAAAATTCTCCCTTAATGAAAAATCCCCCAAAAAACAGCACCAAAAACCCAAACCAAAAAAATGGAGCAAATTTTAAACCCAGAAAAGTGATTGTTACTAAAACCCCCCTCCCAAACCCAAGCCCCCAAAAACTATTACTACTTAAGGCTCAAAAAACCCTGCCGCCCCTGAAGCCGCAACCCCCCAAATGTGACTACCCCTGCAACGGGCCCCTAGAAAACATATATTACCCCCTTACAGGGACCAGATAGTGGTATTTAAATGTTGTTGTAGACTCTGCAGAAATAAAAGTGTTTAAAATCCCAGTTCCTTTTTGGGGAGTCCCCGGGGGACGCCCTTTTTGATCAGCGTCGTATTTCCCCTTTTCTTTCTCCCCCGGTTACCCCCTTTCATGTGATTGCCCCCGGCAAGTTTTCCCCCTGAGGTTTTGGGAAACAAAATATTTAGAACCCCTCACTTTTCCCAGCAATCCTTAATTTAGGTATGCAGCCCCCTCAGTTATTTTTATGGGGGCATGAAGCGTATATGGGGAAAGGGCCCGATATATGGGGCCACAGGCAGTATTTTTGGGCCACGGAAGGTACAAAGGGGCCACGGGGAGGAATATGGGGGGCCCACCAGGCAGGTTATGGGGCCAAACCAGGCAGTTATAGGGGGGCCCAAAGGAGAATAGGGGGCCAACGGGAGGTATATGGGGGCATGGGGGCGGTATGTGGGGCCCAGGAAGTTTTAGGGGGGGCATGAGGCAGTAATAGGGGCCCAAAAAAGAAGGAAATAGGGGCCTGGGGGAAAATTTAGGGTACGAGGCAGTTTTTTAGGGTATGAGGGTATAGGGGGGCCACGGGCCCAGGTATATGGGGGACACAGGCAGTTTTTGGGGGCCAAGGCGGTTTTTTAGGGACACAGGAAGTTTTATGGGGGCCACGGGAAAGGGTATATGGGTAAAAAGGAGGAATATGGTGGCAAAGGCAGGCTTTGGGTTGGCCCCCGGAGGGTTTGGGGGCCCCAAGGAAAGGATATGGGGGCACAGGCAGGGTTATGGGGGAAAAAGGCGGGATAGGGGGACCCAAGGGGGATAGGGGGACCCACAGGCAGGGATAGGGGGGCCAAGGAGGGATCGGGGCCACGGGGAAATTGGGGAACAGGCAGGGATATGGGGGCCACGAGGGTTAGGGGGGGCACGGGAAAGGCATTAAAAAAAAGGGGCCGACGGGGTTTGGGGGGCCCACAGGAGGGTATGGGGCCCGGCAGGTTTGGGGGCCACAGGCAGGGGTAGGGGGGGCCAAGGGCAGTTTGGGGGCCACAAAGGGATAGGGGGGCCCAAAGGGGCAGGGTTTTAGGGGGCCCACGGGCGTATATTGGGGGCCCCCCCGGGGCGGGCTTATAGGGGCAAAGGGATATTGGGGCCAAAGGCCCGGGATAGGGGGGCCCCCAAAAAGGGAAGGCTTTATGGGGGCCACAGGCAGTTTTAGGGGGGGCATGAGGCAGGTAAAGGGGTTAAAAAAAACAAAAATTAATACTCACCTTAACCCCCCGGGGGGAGCGCGCTCTGCCCTCTTCACCCCCGGGGCTCCCCCGGCGCCCTCGGGGACGGCCTATGACGCGCTGTGCGCCCGAGGGGGGGAGCGCCCCCGCGATGAGTGATGTCTTCGCCGACGCTGCCGGCTGAGGGCACGGGGCCGCGGGGGGTCCTCAGGGGTGGGAGGACCCCGGCAGGCCCCCGGCGGGGTGTCGGCCCTGGGGGTGAAAAGGGTTGGGGGGCAGGGAGCGCTCGCTTTTTGTCCGCAGAACCCTCAGTGAGTGTGGTCCAGGGGGACGCAAAATGCAGCTAAAGGGCCGGGTGGGTTTTGTCCGGGCCCCAAGGGCAGAGGTTTGGACCCCGGGAAAGATCGGGGCACAGGGGGTTTTATTGGGGGGCCCAACCCCAAAAATAAAAACCCTAGCGACCCCCTGGCGACATTATGGCTTTTGGCCCCCGGGGCCCCCTGGGTTTGGGGGTTAAAGTTTTTTATTCTGCTCCAAATGGTAGAAAAAAAAGGCTGGGGGCTAGCTGGCCCCTGTAGGGCGTGGGCCGGTGTAAAAAATGGCGGGGAGGAGAAGGGGTGGGATGGGTCTTGGTGGTGCTGGTGGTACTGGGCCGCGGGGAGGTGAAGGGAGGCGGGATCCTGAATTGACTCTGGAGAAGGGGGAGCTGGGGAAGTTGGGGGTGGTGGCGGAAGGAGGAGGAGCGGAGACGGGGTGTGCAGTGGTTGGACCCCCGGCGCCCGGGGTTTGCCTTTTTTGGGGCCAAGTGTTCCCTTTTTAACTATGCTTTTGTGCTTGTAAATAGAATTTTTTGGGGGTTTGGTTAACCACCAAAGGGTTCTTGTTTAAACCTTATGCTTTTAGGGCCAAAGGCGGTTTATGACATCGTGGGTGAATCAGAGGCTTGCTAAAAAAAGGGCCCCGGTTGGAGGCCTGGCCCTTTTTTGATGGCGATAAGTGGGGAGCGGGGTTTGCGCTGACGTGGTGGGGAATCATTCAGCGGATTTGCGACCGTTTTTCCCCCTTTTTGTGGGGGGGACCCGAAATTGAATTTCCCCCATCGTTTTCCCCCTCGTCCACTGAGGGAAGGGGAAAGGAAAGCAAATTCTGCGGAAAGAAAACCTGGTTGGTCCCCCAATGTCTTTCACCCATAATCAAACAAAGGTGATTGGTGCCTGACATTCTGCACCCGAAGTGCGGGTTCAAGCAAGGGGCCTGAAAGGGCGTTGCGGAAGCCCGGGTTTTTGCGATTGCCCGGCTTTTTTCCCCTCCTCTGATGGCTAAGTAAAACGGGGGTTAGAGAAAACCAAAAATTCATTTTGATCTTTTAAATCCCTTCTGCCCCCCAAACCGCTTTTGTAAACCCAAAGGGGTCTTCAAAAAAATGGATTTTACCCCCAGGGGTGGGCCCCCCACAAAGTTGACTTTTGGGCTGCCTTGCTTCATTTTTGGGATAAACGATGAGCTGATGATGCCATTTTTTGGCCCGGGGGAATTTGGCGGGAGGGGAGGTAAGATGCTGGATGAGGGGGCTTTAACCCATGGGGAAAAGTTTGGGCGACGTTTTTCATTACTGAGTTAAGGGCCCCTGCCCCAGCGAAAAAAGGGCCTGGGGGGTTCTGAAACCCGATGACCCGCTGGCTTGGTGTTGTTGCCAGAAGGAAAGGGGAGAAACTTCTTGGACCTTACCCCCAATGTGAAAACCCCCCTCTTTGCTCGTTTCCCACCTAAATTTTCCCGCTCCATGTTAAGAAATATAAAAAATTTGAGAAGGTTGGAATATTTTTGGAAGTTATTATTAAAGCGGAATCCGTATTTTTCAAATCCCAAAATCAAAACCCCCAAAATTGTGGATTAAATTTAACAAAAGGAAATGGGCAAAGTGAAAAAAACTATTGTTTTTTTTCGTTTTAAAAAAGTTTTTTTTTGGTACCTTTAAATTTTCCCTGTGGTAAACTAAAAAATTGGTATAAGTATAAGTGCCCGCTATCTGAATGAACAAAGTGCAGTGCCCCAAAAGTAAAAAAAAACAGAAATTCGTTATAGATTCGGTTTATACAAGGTATTTTTGGCCCCTTTAAAAATTTTCACCTGTGGTGACTAAAAAATTTTGTGTATAAGATAAAAGTGAAAGTATCTAAAATGAACAAAGCGGGGCATTTGCGCCAAAGTCAAAAAACCGTATCTTTTAAATAGATTGGATGATACAAGGTATTTTTGGCACCTTTTCCCAATTCCTGTGGGGGGATTAAAATTCCCTGTAAAAGATATAAGTGCACGTAACCAAAATGAACAAAGTCCCGGGGCCCAAAGTAAAAAAACCGTATTGTTAAGATTGGATGATACAAGGTTATTTTTGGCCCCTTTCCATTTTCACCTGGGGTTTACAAAATAAAAAAAAAATTCTTTTAAGATTAAGTCCCAGGGCTATCTGAATGAAAAAAGTGCAATGCCCCAAAAGTAAAAAAAAAAATAAAAACGTATCTTTTATAAAATTGGATGTTTAAAAGGTATTTTTGGCCCCCTTTCAATTCCCCGGTGGGGACTTTTAAAAATTGTGTAAAAAAAGTATAAGTGCAAGCTATCCAATGAAAAAAATCGGGGATGGGCAAAAGTAAAAAAAACAGGGTATCTGTTAAAAATTCTGATGAAAAAAGGGTTTTTTTGGGGGCCCCTTTAAAACCTGTGGGGAATACAAGATTGCGGGGATTCTAATTTAAGTGAAAGGTGGATATTTTCAAAAAAAAGGTTGGAAGGGGTTTTTAAAAATTTAAAAAAGAACCCCTATCTGAAATTTTATACTGTTTAATTTAAAAGTGGAGTTTGAGTTAAAAAGAGACCTGCATTTTAAAAGAAAGGGTGTGTTTTCCAAATTTTAAAAGGTTTAAAAATGCCCAAATTTTCCCGGGAAAATATTTCAATGAAAAATTTTAAATAAGGGAAGATTTTCAGGCAATGTTTTCACTAAGTTTTTGGGGAAAACCTTTATCCAGTGCCCTTTTAAGAGCTTGTTTTGTGTTCCCCCACCCCCCCCCCCGTTTCCCTCCCGTGATCCGGGGACTTTATGCGAAAAGTTGCTGTTTAAAAAAATTAACTACCAAAATTTCCCAATGTCAAAATCTAATAACAGCTAATAGAAGAGGTTTCTTTTTTTGGAAAAAATAGTTTGTTTTTCGTGAGAAATTTTTGGGGGCTTGCGAGCGCACGCCCAAATAGTAGGGAAAACGTGAGAGAGATTGGGGCAGAACGGGAAAGGGATTTTCCCTATGTTAAAAGAGGTCATGTGATTTTTCCAGCCAATGAAAATACACATCCCAGTCTTTGATTTCGACCCCACATTCCCCCGGGCTCTATTTGTAAGCTAAATTGGTTGGCCCCAAAATGTCGGGGAAAGCGCGAAAATGGGGGATTTTTAATAGATTATGCGCAGTTTTTTAACTAAATTATGGGCAGGGATAAAAAATTTGGGTTTTAATAAAAACTGTGCCAAATTTAAAACTTTGTTTTTTAAAAATCGCTCAACACTACATACAAAGCAAGCCACCGAGATTTGTTTTAAAACCCGGGAAAAATGTGTCCAAATTCAAACATTTTCTATAAAAACCAGTTCCTTAAGTTATTTTTCTTCCCCCAAATTTGGATACAAAAAAACCAAAAAGAAAAAGGGCTTTGAAAATGGTTAAGTACATGCTCATTTTCTTTAGTATAAATTTGGGAAACTATGTGCAGGTAAGCTTTTAAAAGGGGTTACAGGTATTTCCCTGAGTTGAAACCCTTTCTAAATTCCCTCTGACTTGAAATTCTAGGGGTTTTTTCGCTAACAAAGATTAGCTTTAAAACATGTAGGGAATGGTAATTAAAGGGATTTTTTTTAAAATTTCATTGCTCTTTTGTATTGCCCCAGAAGATAAGAGAGATTTTATGGGCCCCTTAGGGGTGGTTTTGGGCCCCCTAAAAATCACTCTTTATCCATAGTAACCTCTGGGGCAAAAAAGGGTTTTTGGGCCCTTTAAACAGGTTAAAATTTGGGGCCCTATATTTTTAAGGTGCAACAGGTTTTTGGGTTTTCCCGCCCTTTTTCTTTTTTGATAAAAAAGGGAAAAGAAATAGTGAATTTCCATGATCGACAAAACCCGGTTTTAATCTTTTAAAAGATTAGATTATTTGCCTTTGATAAGCATTTATATTCACTCCTTGGAGATCTGTAGCTTTTGTTTAGTACAGATTAAATCTCCTGCACGTATGTTTTTGTAATGCTCAGCTAATTACAGAGGATCTTAATATGCTAATCACTGCTATAGAACTGCCCACAGCCTTACCAGACAGTGTGAATCTCAAGCTCCTGTGACTCTGTAAAGCAGCATGATGAGAAAACCCCTTTAAGTACAGAGAATGTTGTTGAGCATTAATTTAGCCCCAAGCCCCCCGGCCTTACTTTCCCATGCGCCTCTCTTTAACCCCCTGTTGTAATGATTAATAAACATTTGAAAAGGAATTGGCCTCTCCCCATTTTTTCCCACCAGGAAATCTCTTCCCCCCAAAAACCATATTTTTAAAAGGGGGAGAGAGAAACAGCCCGGGTTAAACCGGCCTGCTTTTTGGGTAATTTTTTCTGGAATCTTAAAAACCCATTTTGAAATTTTTTAATTTTAAAACTTTGATTTGGTGCCAAACCAAATGGAAGAGGTTACTATACTTTCAATACATGTTTGCTGTAAATAAATTATATACATTTCATGAATCCAACATTATTTTTTTGAGGGACAGAAAATGAGGTGAAATTTTCTGAACAGGGGCACAGAAATCAAAACAAATGTTACAGGGGCGTTAACACTTCCCTATGCAATACAAAACAAAAAATGTTTTGGCTGGATTTACCCTTAAAAATTTACTTCTTACAATTTACATTCAAATTCAATTAAAAGGGGTTATCCGGGAGTTTAAAGATTTCATGTAACACTATATTCCACTACCTTCATGTGTTTCTTTTCTTTTTTTTTGCCTCCTTATTCTTCTATCATAAGATCCACAATCTAGACTTTCCCTTCACAGTTATCACTGCTAGACATTGTGCTCACATTAGTGTATAATCCCCCCAGCTCTGTACTTGCTGTAATCATAATGATAATAGTTCAGACTTATGAGACACTGTAAACTGTACAGAGCTGCAATCATCATTTTCATGATTGAAGTACACAACCCCCAGCTCTGAACTGCTGTCCTCTGCTCCCATTGCTAAGTTGTGCTAGCAGGACTCAAAGATAAACCAACAATTTCCCCTCCACTGTAGTTACTATAAAGTAATTACTTCTATTCACTTGTAAACTACAGGCTGGAAAAGGTGCAAGCAGCCAGATTGTTCTCTGCTCGGGTCCCACCCACTACAGGGGAGTGTTTCTGAGCTGAACCTGGCTTCAAAGCACACCCACTGAGTGATGACAAAACGTTCAGTAAGGCCACGTGATGAATGAACCTCAGGTAGTTTGCAAGGGATTGAGGTGAGAGAAAGTGGCTTTGCCTATTTCAAAAAACAGCAGGACAGGTAAATAGTTTTTAATAAGTATAAATTACGAAGTTTAATATAAAATACAGTTGCGAGCCTTATAACAAAGTCCCGGAGAACCCCTTTAAAGACAAACCTACAGAAGCTATCTTGTTTGTAACCCGGGGACTGCCTGTAAATTGTTAGCTGAAATGTGTGTTTTCTGGTGATAATTGTCACGTCAAGGGAGGTACAGTGAGCCCTGATTGGAACCCAGTCCACTATCCCTGCCTACTTGACGTGCTGCCCTAGGCGGCAGAGTCAACTGGGCGACAGTTCCTGCACTGCTAGAGTGCGGGGGGCCATCAGGAGGAAGAATAGTAAGACAGTCCGGGTCAAAACCAAATCAGGAACGCCAAGCCGCAAATCAGAACCAGAGGGATAAACGTAAACAAGCCGAGGTCAAACACAAACGGGTGCAAGGTACAAAATCAGAAGACAAGCCGGGGTCAGGAGAACAAGCCGAGGTCATGTACACATAGAAGCAAATACAATATACAAAACAAGTAATCAGGCAGCCGAGAGAATTTCACAGGCGCAGCACTCAGCTTACAGGGAGTTTAAATGTGATTCCCGGATACCGCCCCTGTAGCTGATTGGAGCGGCCTCCGGGTCCTCCCATTGGCTGGTGCGACACGCCCCCTGTCAGGAGTGGCTGGACCTCTGTCACTCGCACAGCTCCCAGCAGACTGTCTATCAGGGTGGGGTCGCTGATCAGCTGCTGCAGACTCTTGCTCCCTGCAAGCCGAGCGCTGCCCAGCCCTGACAGTACCCCCCCTTTTAGGAGGGGCCACCGGACCCTTCCCTGGTCTGGGTTTGTCCGGGTGAGAATCATGGAATTCCCTCACCAGGTCATCAGCATGGATGGATTTCTCCGGAACCCATGATCTCTCCTCAGGACCATACCCCTTCCAATGGACCAGGTACTGTAGAGACCGTTGGACTTTACGAGAATCCAAAATACAGGCGATTTCATATTCTAACTTCCCCTATATGCAAACTGGAGGAGGAAGTCCAGGGGGCGGAGTCACAGGCTGAATATACCTCTTAAGAAGTGCACGATGGAACACGTTATGTATACGGATAGAAGAGGGTAATTTCAGCCGATATGCCACCGGGTTAACCATCTCCTGAACCACATACAGACCTACAAATCGCTGCGCGAGTTATCAGAGGGAACTTTCAATCGCAGATTTCGGGTGGATAACCATAATTTATCCCCAACCGCAAACCCTCTAGAACACAGACGCCGTCTATCAGAATTTTTCTTCTGGATGTTCTGGGTATGAACCAAGTTCTTCTGAACTTGTACCCAGTCTGTGCACAGATCTTTAATGATAACATCCACCCCGCTGTGATCAGACATAGCACTGGAACATGACGCATGCCTAGGGTGAAAACCATAATTACAGTAACATGGTGAGGTCCCAGACGAGCTACTATCCTGATTGTTAATGGCAAATTCAACCAACGGTAAGTATTTTACCCAGTCTACCTGCTGATCAGATACATAACAACGGAGTTTTTGTGTTATCATTTGATTTTCATGGATGTTCAGGTACAGTTCTGGGAACCTTAGCCCGAGCGCAGACTTAACAAGATGCCACAAAGGCCTCAACATCACAAGGCAATGACGGCCACCAGCAATTACGAGAAATTAGCTTTTTTGTGCCAGACACTACAGGATGCCCAGATAACACGGAATCATGAAATTCTTTTAAAACGAGTAGCCGGAACTGAGTGGGGACAAAGACCATCGAAATAGGACAATTAGCAGGTCTCATATCCTGGTGGGACTTAATCTCAGTGGCTAAATCAGGGGAAATAGCTAAGACAACAGTCTCCTTGGGCAATATAGGTGCCGGATCCTCCTGGGATGCGTGGCTGGCACAGAAGCTCCTAGATAGAGCATCAGCCTTCACATCAGTATTGCCCAGTATGGTAAGCCCCAAAACCACATCAGCGGGCAGCCCCTCCATGATAAATAGAATACACTTTTCAATATGTATGGATCCGACCACCATCTCCAGCTTAGGAATACAATGTTGGATTGTGCCCCGAGCTAGTGAAGTGGAGTCAATAGCCACAACCCGTAGAGAATCAGATAGCGGTCTCCTAGGTAGGCCTAGACGTTTGACGAAAGACGCATCAACAAAATTAGAAGCTGATCCAGAATCCACAAACACACTCCCAGAACCAGACAGCGACAAGTATGAAATCTTAACTGGTAGCAGCAATTTTTTTAATACTATAGGAAATACCTGCTCGCCTAGGTGATCTTCCTGCCAATCACCTAGGAGCTGGAGTTTTTCCGACCTGGTCTTCCTCTTGGAGCACTCCCTGATGCCGTGTCCATCTTCACCACAGTAAAAGCATAATCCCTGGATACGACAAGAAGTCCATGGTCCCTAGCAGCAGTGACAGGAAAAATGCCCCCACTTGCATGGGCTCCTCTGGGTTTATATCGGGAACCGTGGGCGTAGGGGTGACTATGGAGTGAACCACCGGGGTGGTAGCCTTCTCTTGACGTCTCTCCCTAAAACGTCTGTCCAGACGAACGGCTAAGGCCATAGCCTCATCTACCGTACCAGGGGTAGGGTAAGCCACCAATAAATCCTTCACATGGTCAGCTAACCCTAATCTAAATTGACATCTAAGAGCTGGGTTGTTCCACCCAGACGGAACACACCAGCGCCGAAATTCGGAGCAATACTCCTCCACAGTCTTTTTACCTGCCTCAAGGTGGTCAGCTGAGCCTCGGCCACAGCTTCCCTATCCGGGTCAGCAAAAAGTACGCCTAAGGCGGCAAAGAACCTGTCCACAGAAGACAGTTCTGGTGAATCAGGCGGTAACGAGAATGCCCACTCCTGGTGGGGACCCTGAAGTAGGGACATAACAATTCCCACCCTTTGATCCTCATTCCCCGAGGTACGTGGGCGGAGTCTAAAATACAGGCGACATCCCTCTCTAAATGCCACAAAGACCTTCCTGTTGCCTGCGAACCTGTCAGGCAACTGGATAGGGGGCTCCACAGGAGGTAGTGCAGAGATACTCTGACTTGGGGTAGACTCCTGCTGTTCTACCCTGAGCGCCAGATCCTGGACTAGCTGGGTTAGCCCCTGCATCTGCTCTACTAGAGCTGTCATGGGGTTCATAGTGAGGGTAGAGCAGTAACTGTTTTGGCCTGTGACAATGTCACGTCAAGGGAGGTACAATGAGCCCTGACTGGAACCCAACCCACTGTCCCTGCCTACTTGACGTGCTGCCCTATGCGCTGCTAGAGTGTGGGGGCTGTTAGGGGGAAGAGTAGTCATACAGTCCGTGTCAATATCAAATCAGGAAGGCCAAGCCAAAAATCAGAACCAGAGGGATAAACGTAAACAAGCCGAGGTCAAACACGAATTGGAGCGAGGTACAAAATCAGAATGCAATCCGGGGTCAGGAGAACAATGCAGCGAGTCAGTACAACAGAGAAGCAAATACAATAATACAAAACAAGTAATCAGGCAGCCGAGAGAATATTCAACAGGCCAGCACTCAGCTCAGGGAGTTTAAATGTGATTCCCGGATACCGCCCCTGTAGCTGATTGGAGCGGCCTCGGGTCCTCCCCATTGCTGGTGCGTACCCCCCTGTCCGGAGTGGCTGGACCTCTGTCACTCACAGAACTGCCAGCAGACTGTCTATCATGGTGGGGTGGCTGATCAGCTGCTGCAGACTCTTGCTCCCTGCAGGCCGAGCGCTGCCCAGCCCTGACAATAATAATATCATCTTAGAAGACTAGCTCCTCATACCACAGGTTTAATCTTTTACAGTGAGTGTTTAGGCTTCTAAAATTAAAAAGGCAGTGTCAATCAAGCCAAAAATAAATAAATAAATGGAAAAAAAATGCTCAAATGGCTTGCTCTTGCTAAAACGGGTTTTTACCTCAAAGGCATTTCTGGTTTGTTCTGCTTCAGCTTTAAGTGTGTTCAAAAGGGGATTTGTATTAAATGAATATCATGTGACCCAGTAGGCTTGACATCACCATGCCTTTGCCCACTATGTTCTCACTCCAGTCAAACAAAGGTCTGTTTATGTAACGAGCTGTGAGTAACTACAATGTAGCTGAGCTTTAAGCACGTCTGCCTTTCAGTATAGGTGTCCTAAGTTCAAACCCCTGCAGGAATCAAACATTTTTTTTCCCTCAATACACATACAGTGGGGAAAAGAAGTATTTCGTCATCCACCATTTGTGCAAGTTCTCCCACTTAAAAAGATGAGAGAGGCCTGTAATTGACATCATAGGTAGACCTCAATTATGAGAGACAAAATGAGAAAACAAATCCAGAAAATCACATTGTCTGATTTGGAAAGAATTTATTTGCAAATTATGGTGGAAAATAAGTATTTGGTCACCTACAAACAAGCAAGATTTCTGGCTCTCACAGACCTGTAACTTCTTCTTTAAGAGGTTCCTCTGTCCTCCACTCATTTCCTGTACTTGTTATCAGTATAAAAGACAACCTCAACCACCACGCAAGATCTCACCCCGTAGGGTCAAAATGATCACAAAAATGGTGAGCAAAAATCCCAGAACCACATGGGAGGACCTAGTGAATGACCTGCAGAGAGCTGGGACCAATGTAATACACTACGCCGCCAGGGACTTAGATCCTGCAGTGCCAGATGTGTCCACCTGCTTAAGCCAGTACATGTCTGGGCCCGTCTGAAGTTTTCTAGAGAGCATTTGGATTATCCAAAGTAGAACTGTTTGGTAGAAATGCAACTCGTCGTGTTTGGAGGAGAGAGAATGCTGAATTGCATCCAAAGAACACCATACCTATTGTGAAGCATGGGGGTGGCAACATCATGCTTTGGATCTGTTTCTCTGCAAAGGGACCAGCACAACTGATCTGTGTACATGAAAGAATGAATGGGGCCATTATCGGGAGATTTTGAGTGCAAACCTCCTTCTATCAGCAAGGGCATTGAAGACGAAACGTGGCTGGGTCTTTCAGCATGACAATGATCTCAAGCACACCGCCAGGGCAATGAAGGAGTGGCTTTGTTTTTTTCCCTTTCTTTTATTTGCACTATTTGACAAATTACAGTGCACAGGAGTAGAATGACAACACCTGGGGTTGAATACTCGCTTAGCGTGAAGTGTGTATGATTACTAAACAGGGAAGAGACTGACAGTAGATGCTTGAGAGAAGAGGTGATGTTCGAGCATGCGTAGACAGGACAGGATCTCCCATCAATGGAGATGAGCTGTACACCATGGATCAATAAGGTAGCAGCTAAAACAAAAATGGTACAGAATTTTTTAATAATGATGAATGGTGAAAATGTTTATTATTTAATTTGCGAGCTTCCCACATCAATTTAGCTTTGTGGTAAAACCCATTTAAGTCATTGTTCATCTTCATGCAATGTTCTCTTTGCTAATTTGTGCTTTTCCTGCGCCATATATAGTCCTACCTGATTCTTTGCCCTGTAGAACTACAAAGTCTAAAATCCTTTGTTTTCCTCCCTTACAACCTCAGTCTCTGTCCAAGTTCCTTCTGATCCAAATCAGTCAAATTTCCTAGCTGATATTAAAAGCCATGGGAGGCAGGACCAATGAAATGTGGCTTCAAAGGCTGTCCTGTGAAAAGCCAGAATCTTTTGATCACCTGAACTCCTGGGCTCAACACCACATTCATTGTTTCTTGTCGAGACACACGGAACTACTGAGCTTCTTATCATCAAACAGATGAGGCAGAACTGCAGTTAACCCAGAGAAAATATAATAAATTATATTACAAAACTGCCTAACGGTGGGAGAAATATCATTTAGAACATGTTTTTGTTCCCAGTGGGCAACCCTTTTAAAGGGAAAGTGTAATTAAAAATGACCAATTGTTTAAATTGGGTTTTGTATATTAACTCCTTCCCACCGCCTGATCATAATTCATGGCTCTTCATTTTCTTCCTCCACGCCTTCCAAGAGCCATAACTTTTTTATTTTTGGATCTATATAGACATACAGTATCTCACAAAGTGAGTACACCCTTTACATTTTTGAAAATATTGTATTATATCTTTTTGTGAGACAACACTAAAGATATAACACTTTGATACAATTTAAAGTTGTCAGTGTACAGCTTGTATAACGTTATAAATTTAGTGTTTCCTCAAAATAACTTAACACACAGCCTTTAATGTCTAAATTGCTGGCTACAATAGTGAGTACACCCCTAAGTGAAAATGTGCAAATTGTGCCCAATTTGCCATTTTCCCTCCATGGTGTCATGTGACTTGTTAGTGTTACAAGACCTAAGGTATGGATGGGAAGCAAGTGTGTTAAATTTGGTGTTATCGCTCTCACACTCTCTCATACTGGTCACTGGAAGTTCAACATGAAACCCCATGGCAAATAACTCTCTGAGGATCTGATAAAAAGAATTGTTGCTCTACATAAGGATGAACACCAAAATAAATTGGCTTCATACGAAATGTAGATAACCAAAAGGGGGGAAATAGATCCAATTACCACCTATATAAACACAGCCATCCCCATAAAGATGGGCTAGACTATAAGAAGATTGCCAACACCCTGAAACTGAGCTGCAGCAGGGTGGCTATGAGTGTCGCCAGCATTGCTGCAAAGGTGAAAGCTTATCAGTGCTCAGACCACTGCAATGAGCCCGGCAAATACGGTAAAATCATAACACTCACTGAGTGTTGTGATTTTCCAGCGTATTCCCTTGTGCACAGTATGCGCCCGTAAAAAGTAAAAAGAAGTGAAAGTTAATGGGACTTATGTTGAAACTACGTGCTGGCCAGCTGTGATTGGCAGGAGCTGTCCAAAACACGAAGGTTCATGCTTACTTTTTGGGTTAACGGGGGAAAAGCCGGGATGAACTGGAGTTCTATTTTTTTCTACCCCGAAAAAATGAGCTTTAAATCCTTTTTGGAGCACCCCTTTAATTTTTAAGCTAATATATCAAATATTATTAATTTGTACTATATAAATCTTAGACTATTACATAATTAGCCTGAAGGTTAAGGTACGTCTTATATGAATTCTTAAAAATTGTACATTTTAATTATAACTTTTTTCTGTGTTGGCTTCTATACTCAAAACCTCCTACAGGAGGTCTGACAGCTGTCAGGGAAACTAAAACATGGAGTAATGGTAATGTGTTCAGCTACTGGAAAACATGGAAGGAGAAGCAGAGATGAGTGATCCTAAGGTTTTACCAGAAACATAGGGGGACTGTCTAGGTCTTAGGGTATGTTCACATGGCGTTATTGCGGCGCGTACAGTACGGCGCAATTACCCCAGGGGGTTTGGAGTCCCGCGAGGCCGGGGGGGGGGGAAGGCCGCCCGCCCGATTGACATTCATTACTTGCGCCGCAAAACCCGAAAATTTTTTCAGTCACTATCGTATTGTACGAGCGGGTAGAGGAGTCGTCATCCATAGTTCTCTATGAGAACTATGGATTACCGTAATTTCGATGCGCATCTCGCTCGTATTAGAGCGCAAATATGCCGTGAAATGCACGACAAAATTTGCCCCTGTGAACATACCCTAAGACTTTCTTTGTTGCCCATAGCAAGTAGTCAGAGCCCCCCTTTTATTTTTTCAGATTACCATATGAAAGGGGCACTCTGATTGGTTGCTATGGGCAACAAAAAAGTCTCATAAGGGGTTTTCCCACCAAGTAAAATTGACAGGGAAAAAAATTAAATAAAAACTTTTCACCCCTTCTTTATTAAAATTTCCCCCCGTTTTTTTTTTAGTGCTCCTTTAATGTCCATTGTTTAAAAACTCTCCCCCCAAGGGGGAAAACGACCCGGGGGAGACTTTCAGTCCTGGCCACATGCTCAGGACAACACCTCTTCTTCAGGCGCTACTGGTGCCCTCAAAAACCCCGGTGTTGTCATTCTACTCCCGTCCCCCTGCCTCCTTAGTAATTATAAATGTGCAAATAAATAAAAAAAAGAAACCCAATGAGGTTGTGCATTGATAAAGAGAAAAAAAAAAAACCAAGGTTTGGTTTGCGGGCATTTGAAAAGAGGACCCTTGTGCCTGGAGGGAAAAATTTTTTACCCTGAGCTCTCCATCTTTACATATGCGGGCCCTTTTTTTTTATACAAGAGGATGGCGGTGATGTCATCCTGAGGGTAATTTTATCAACTCCCCAAAAAAAAATCACATACGCCCCCTTCGGCTAAGAGCTGAAGAACTGGCTGAATGAGGTATGAGATGAGATTGTGGCAAAACCCCTTTAAGGGCCGTTCACAAGGCTTATTTTGGGCACGGATTGCAAACCGAATTTCGCGGCCCCTAAAAACGGTGGGAATACGGCTGATATCGGTCCCACCATTACGGGAATTCCCCATTTTCTCCAAAAAAACTGTGGACTCCGTTCCCCTCTCCCCACACTCGGCAATCCCCGGGCGGGAAGAAAGTGACATGTTTTATTATCCCGGGGGAAATACCCGCCGTGGATAATTAAAATCTATGAGGCCCCGGGGAGGCCCCCCCGCTGCCCCTTTTTCCCAAGCCGTAATTTCGGGCGAAAAAAACCCCCTCCCGCAATTTTTCGGCTTAAATAAGCCGGTGAAAACCGGCCCCTTTCAAATTAACTGTTTTCAAAAATAGGGCCCTAGTACAGGTTAATTTTAAAAAAGAAAAACCAAACTAAACCTACAGAAATTTGTTTTAAAACTATAGAACTAAAAAAATGAAAGTTTTTTCCCCCTATTTTAAAATCTTATGCAAAAAAAAACCATGGACCGCACATCCTTTCTATAAACTTTTATCTAATGCCTTTTTCACCACAATTTTTTTCAAAAAAAGAAAAACGCTCTTTGTAAACTTTTTGATCAAACTAAAGTCCCCACTTTCCACGTAACCCGGGGACCTCTTTTAAAATGGGTCCCCCACCAAAGGGGAAACATTTATGGCGGGCCCCCGCCGCAGCAAAAACCCCAAAAAAGATGAGGGGGACAACCCAATTTACCCAAAAAAGCAAACCAAATGCGCCAGACCTACCCCCCGCTCTGGGGTCACCCCACACCAAGGGACAGGAAACAAAAGCAACAATGGGCCGGCCCAACCCCAGCACCGCCACCAAAAAAAAAAGGAAAGGTTGACACAGCTTCCCTTCCCTTGGGCTCCCTGTAAGTTCATGCATCTCCCTTGCAAGTTCTTTTAAAATCTTCCTACCACCCCTGCTGTACCAAAATAAAAATCTGACCAGTATTCACCTCTCCCACCACCCCAAAACCCGTTTTTTGTTAAAGCTCCCCACGATTGTCGGTCCCCGAGTTAAAGTGATTTTTCAAGGGCCCTCACTGACCTCGAGCGGGGCACAAGGGCTCTGTGGTTAAATGCCAATTTGGGAGGGGGGATGTAATTTCTGGGAAACCATTGACCCCCCCCCGGGTGATGAATCTGTGGGGGTTCCCAAGCTTGGAAAAAAACGGCAGATGTCACTACTGGCTATTTTTTTTTTTTTTTTTTTAGCACCATTTGGGGGGGATTAAATAAAAGTTTTTTAAAAATATGAAAAATGGGTACATCCAAAGGGAGGGCCCCAATGCCCAAAGTTAGGAAATAAAATATAATTTGGGGTTTAAAAGCTTGGGTTTCTAAAAATTTCCCGGTTTAAAGGGCCTCACATACATTACATAAAAATTATTCTGAATCCGTAGAGTTAAAAGGGAATTTTTGGGAAGGGGGGGGAAGCTTTAGAGGGGAGTGGAGGGTATAAAGTGGGTGGAGCGAGGGTAGAATGGGGGAGAAGGGTTGAGGTGGGGACTTTCCCGGGTTTAAAAGGGGTGGGGGGGTTTTGGGGTTTTTTAAAAGGTTGGAGTTGCCTTTCCTTTAAACCTCTTGACCCCGGGACAGCCCGGATTTCCCTCCCCCATCCTAGGTGAAATGGGGGTAGTTTTTGGAGATCCCTAAGACATGCCTTGGATTCAGAGGATTGCTCTTTCTTATTAACTGTTTGTGCATCATCGGTACACACAAACAGTTAAAACATACTTTCCAACTGCTTTTTTTTTGTTAGGGAAAAACTTTTCCACGGCGTAATTTTTTTTTTTCCCCCCAAATTTTGCCCGGTTTTCTAAAAACAGGGGCCCAGATGCGCAAACCCAAAATTTCAGTAATCCAAAAATGTCCCCATGGGGGGGGAACTATGGGTTTGCCCCTCTCCCCCCTTCTTTTATACTTTAAACGTATTGGGACGCACGGGGAAAATAAGATAATCCTTTTAATTGTTCGGGGGCGCATACGCGCCGTGAAATAAGGAAAAGTCCCAAAGCTTGGGGGTCCGGGGCAATTACACAAAGATGTACTGCGGCATGTACTTAAATTGGGCCCAAACCCCCTTTTTCCCATTAATGTCGGCCCCGGGGGCCCATCCCCCAAAAAAGCAGAGACCCAACTTTTCCGGGTGCTTGCTGTGGTGGATGTCACTCAGCTTTCCTGGGTGCTGGATAGCCTATTCAGGGTCCGGAAAAGCTGGATGATGCCCAATCACCCACAAAAGGCACCCAGCTTTCCTGGGTGCTTGCTGTGGGGGGTAAGTAGGTTGCTGTGGGGGATGGGTTGTCACACAGCTTTCTTGGGTACTGCATAGCCTATTATATGTTAATGTAGTATTTCTGTCAGGAACGCCTTAATCTTTTCCTGGCTTACCCTGCCTAAGGAGAGCAACCACACCAACAAGGGCGGCCCCGTGCTTGCAGTTTTACCCTGACCAAACCCAGGCAAAACAGAGAGCAGACAAAGGGACGACAAACAGAGCACAGACACAATGGAAAACAAATAGAACATTGTCAGACGGCCGAATTCAAACTGGAAGAGCGTGCAATACCAAATCCGAAGGCAGGAGAGTAACCGAAACACAAGCCAAATTCCGGACAGAGAATTCCAGATAGCAATCCAAACGAACAATAGCCAGGTTACTAGAGCAATCATGGACAGACTGACTCTCAGAAAGAAGTTTAAAGACTCCGCTCCAGTCAGAGGTAGGCCCAGGTGCTTAACCTCTAAAGAACCGTACAGAACCCTGGCTAAGTCTGCAATAGACAGAATCTTAAAAGGGCAGTGACTGGTTTTTTTACAGGTTCCCATTTGGACTACGATCGATTCACTGAACTATGTCGGATCAGTGTTGAATCCATTTCTTTAACCCCTTACCGTTGGAGCCAGTTATGGCCTCTTTGATTTAGAGACTGTTTTCTCGTGACACATTGTGCTTTAAGATAGTAAGAAATTTTGGTCCAAAAAATGCTTGTTTATTTGTGAAAAATATCAAAGTATCGTGAAAAATTTACCAATTTCAAACTTCAATAATTTCTGCATGTAAGACAGATAGTTATTCCACTCAAAATAGTTTATAACTAGCATCAACCTTATGTCTGCTGTAGGTTGGCATAATTTTTTTAAATGTCTTTTTTTTTTTACTACATTAGAGGGCTTAGAAATTTAGTATTAAATTTTCAAGAACATTTGCAATATACATTTTTTAGGGACCAGTCCAGTTCTAAGGGACTTTGTTTAAACCTTTATGTTAGATACCCCCATAAATGACCTCATCTAAGAAACTACCAAACCCCCTTAAAGTATTCAAAACAGCATTTAGGAAGTTATTAACCCATTAGGGTGTTCACAGGAATTAAAACAAAGTGGAAAGTGAAATGTAAAAAATTCCCTTTATTTTGCAATTTTAATTTTTATCCATTATTTTACAAGATATACGGTAAATGTGATCAGGGAAATGCAACTTAATATTGATTCCGCAGATTCTGCTGTGTTCAGAGATATCCCATATGTGGCCCTAGTGCACAATTTGGCTCAACCATTAGCCTCAGAATAGGAGGCGCACCAACCGGACTCTGGGGTCTCATTTTCATTACGATTTTATTTAGGCGCCATTTCGGGTTTGCGGACTTCCTAAGGTGCTAAAACTTAATAAACTCCCCTAAGAAGACTCCATATTGGGAACGAGACCCCTTAAGGAATATATCCAAGTGTGTAGTGAGTATATCGACCCCAAAGGTGTGTCACAAAAATTTTTAGCGTTAGGCTGTGAAAATGAAAAATCTGCAATTTTAGCTGAAAATGTTGAATTTTAACAAGGAATCCTGGTAAAAAAAGCACCCAAAATTTTGTTATGCAATTTCTTCCAAGTTCGGCAATACCCTACATGTAGGTGTAAACTGCTGTTTGGGCACATGTCAGGGGGTATAAGGGAGGGAGTGTTATTCGGCTTTTGGAAAGCAGATTTTGGTGGGGTCATGTCGCATTTGTAAAGCCCCCAAAGTACCAGAACAGGTGAAACCTTCCAGAAGTCACCCCATTTTGGATTCAGCATCCCTCAGGGATCTCATCTAGGGGTGTATTGTGCATTTTGGTTGCACAGGTGTTCCATAGTTTTTTTTTTGCATTGGGCTATGAAAATGGGGGGGATAAACGCAGTTCCGCCATTGTTTTTTGGAATTCAATTTTACAGCGTTCGCCGTGCAGTTTAAATGACATGATAACTTTACTATAGGGGTTGGTACAATTTCAATGTTATAAATTTTATATAGTTTTATGTTTTATTACTTTTAAACAATAGAAATAGGTCTATAAAAAATTGTGTTTTTATGTTGTCCTATTCTGATAGCCATAACTTTTTCAGTTTTCTGTATACGGAGCTGATTATGGGCTTGTTTTTTGCGGGATGAGTTGATGTTTTTATTAGTATCATTATGGGGTGCATATAATGGTATCTGTGAGGCATTTTGAACAAAATGCACCCATACACCCTAATAGATTGTAAGGTCTCACGAGCAGGGCCCTCACACCTTGTGTCTCATTTGTAAGTACTTTTAATGTGTAATGACTGTATGTTTACCCTTGAATTTGTAAAGTGCTGCGGAATATGTTGGCGCTATAGAAATAAAGATTATTATTATTATTCTTATTATTATTTAAATACAGCATTCCTGGTAGTGTTTTTTTATTTTTTACAGCAGTCACCGTGCAGTATAAATGACATGCTAACTTTACTCAGCAGGTCGATACGATTACAGTAATACACAATTTGTGTATTTTTTTATGTTGTACTGCTTTTACACAATAAAAACACTTTTATTCAAAAAGGAAAACAAGAGCCATAACTTTTTATTTTTCTGTGTATGGAACTGTGTAGGGGCTTGTTTTTTGCGGGATGAGTTGACGTTTTTATTGGTTTTACTCTCTGGGTCGATATGATTACAGCGATACCCAATTTATATAGTGTAAGATGGCAGCCGGAAAGGTCTGCAATGGTGTATATATTCTGCCGGGTTTCTGCATGCACAATGATAAACGGATGGCAAGTGACTTCAAAGGAGAAGAAAGTCGCATGGTCCCGACTTTGGTAGGTGGCAGTTACGTGCACCAAGGTACTGGCCCTTGGTGAGGTAGGAGCCGTTGTTTCCTATGGTCAGCTGCGATATGTAGTTGGCACATGTTTAACAGCTAGCATAGCTGTTGAAAAACAGCTTACTCCGGACGGCTCTTACCGGGAGCAGTCAAAGTGTTGGGTGGATAACTGCTCCCCCAGGTTCCAGTCCACAGTATGGCTGCCTTATATAAGTCAGCTAGTCAGCTGACTAGGTGTGGCTGTTACCAAGGCAAAAGAGTTTTGACCGAGAGGTTGCGGACTGGAGAGGGCCCAAAATCTCCCATACAGCCACGGCTGGCTTTAAGGTGTAGTGGGGGATAACTACCTTTTTACTAGCCATTGCTCAGACGAGCAGGAGTTTATTTCATTTGTTTGGTTTTACGTTTTTCAACTGTTACCACTGTCTTGTTTGCACGTGTGCCAATAAAATACGGAGCAACCGTATTTGGACTATAAATCTGTCTGAGTCTCTGTCAAACTGGACTTTTGCTACGATCCCGGAGCGGTTGCGGCTCACAATAGTTTTTTTTATTTTGAAGCACTTTTAAAAAAAAAAAAAAAAGTGTTTTATTGTGTAAACAATATTTATGCATCGCTATCTTCTGAGAGCCATAACTTTTTTATTTTTCAGCATACAGAGCTGTGTAAAGACGTTTTTTTTTTGCAGGATGAACTGACGTTTTAATTGGTACAACTTTGGCGTTATATGAGTTTTTGATCGCTTTTTATTCCATTTTATGTGCTGCAGGATGAACAAAAATCGTAATTCTTACTGTTTTTTGTTTTTTACGACGTTCACCGTGCGGGTTAATTAACGTGACAGATTTATAGGGTGGGTCGTTACACGCGCGGTGATACCAAATATGGGTACTTTATTTATTTTTGATCTTTTTCACATTTTTTCACTTTCCCCTGTGGGGATTTGTAATCGCAGTGGTCAAATTGCAGTTACAATGGTAGACCTGTACACAGCGTTGCTGCTGTGTACTGGTCGCCATGGTAACTGCTGATCACAATGCACCAGACTACCCGGATGCTTTCAGAACGTGGCGCTTGCTGCGCCGGATCGCGGGCGGCAGGAGCTCACTCCTCCTGCCTGCAGCTTCATTATTGCGACCACGATGTCGCAATAATGAAGCGTTAATCCCCTGCTCCCGCCCCGCCCCCGTGACGTAATTACGTTCCGCAGTTAAGCCGTGTGAACATAGCCTTAGGGCTTGTTCACACAACATTTTGGATCCGTTTTGGATGCGTTTTACGGATCCGTTTTTAACCTACGAAAACTGGATGCAAACTGCACCCCCGCAGCGGATCCCGCAAACGCAACAGCTGATCCTTTTTTTGGATGCGTTTTGGATCCGTTTTTTCAATGCTTTATTTAAATCAACCTATCAATCTGCAATTTAAATATAATATAACCTATCAATGACCAAGAAAAAAAACCTTTTTTTACCTAGTGTCAATCAACTGTACATACACCTATGATTTTAGAACCCGCCCCCCCTATTTTTTTTTTTTTTTTTTAAATCAACCAATAGTTTTCAAACTCAGAGACCCGACGTCCATGTGCATCCGGTGGTATGCTGGGGCTGTGGGACTGACATTATCCTCCTCTCCTTTACCCATGTAGAATGAAGGCATTTTCAAATAGCACATTGCATCAGAAAAATTAGCCCTCCCATTAAAATGATACATAATATAACCCAAACATAATATTCAAATTTTATATTTAATTTAAATCCAATGCGTTTTACGGATTAGTTTTTGGCAACGAAAGCGGATCCAAAACGCACCCAAATGTATGCTGCGCTTTTGGATCCGCTTTCGGGATGCCAAAAGCGCAGTCCATTATTTCCTATGGGGATTTCTCTTGCGTAAAACGCAAGAAGAATTGACACGTCAATTCTTAAAACGGATCCGAAAAGCGGATCGCGAAAAGCGCAACGGCGATCACTCGTCTGAACAGCAATGCGCTTTTGCCATTGAAAGCAATGTTAATCACACTGACAATTGTTAGATCCATTTTGCGGATCCGTAAAACGGATCACAAAAACGTCGTGTGAACAAGCCCTTACAGCATGATTTTCTATGCTGCTTCCATTAAGCTTCAGGAACTTCAGCAAGTCACAGTTGTTGCTCACAAAGGCAGGTGTATATTTACTATTAACTAAACTACTTTAGTGCAAGACATAGAAAAGGAACCTGAAATATGAAGATGTACAGAATAGTTTATTCTAAAACATGGACTTTTAGTTGTTGGTTTGGTAAACATTTCAAAAACAACTAAATAGCTATATATCAGTTTCCTTGTCTGATTCTTCCTGTTGAAAGGGAACCTGTTAGGTGGTTTATGCTCCCCTATGTGAGAGCAGGATATGATAAAGGAAGAGAAGCTGAGCTCTGTGATATATAGGGTTATATGATAGAGGAGAGAAGCTGAGCTCTTTGATATATAGGGTTATATGATAGAGGAGAGAAGCTGAGCTCTTTGATATATAGGGTTATATGATAGAGGAGAGAAGCTGAGCTCTTTGATATATAGGGTTATATGATAGAGGAGAGAAGCTGAGCTCTGTGGAGGAGCTGAGCTCTGTGATATATAGGGTTATATGATAGAGGGAGAGGAGCTGAGCTCTGTGATATATAGGGTTATATGATAGAGGGAGAGAAACTGAGCTCTGATATATAGGGTTATATGATAGAGGGAGAGAAGCTGAGCTCTGTGATATACAGGTTTATGTGACTTGGAGCAGGATTACTGAGTAAAAAGCAGAGTAAATCCTGACTGGACTCCTTAAGAGACAATTAAAACCAACCAACAAAAAATGACCTGACAGGTGCCCTTTAAAACAAAACAGAAAAATGATATTAAGAAAATCAAGATGTCTCCATACAACCATGGACCGGAAGGGTAGGCTGCAGATTGCTTTATTGTATAGTTCACTTCATTCCCTGCTGCTTATGCTGTTATGTGTGCTGCTAAGCTTGTAAGTCTCAATACCCTGCCATAATGCATCATCTTCCCACACATATACACCGATCAGCCATAATATTAAAAGCAATGGCAGGTGAAGTGAATAACATTGATTATCTCATGGCAATGGCACTTGTCAAGGGGTTGGGTATATTAGGCAGCAGATGAACAGCCAGTTCTTGAAGTTGATGTGTTGGAAGCAGAAAAAATGGTCAAGTGTTGGTATCTGAATGAATTTGACAAGAACCAAATTCTAATTGCTATATGACTAGATTAGAGAATCTCCAGAGCAGCAGGTCTATATGTAGATTTTCTGGTATTCACTAAAGGAGACATGTATGAAAAGGTTTTTCGCTCTTTTCTGGTGTAAAATGCGCCAAAATGAGCGGTGTGAAATGTTTGGCACATCACATGAATGTTTGGCACATTGTGCAACAGATCCAACACTTTTTAATGCACCAAACATGTGGGGGGGTTTCTGGAGGCGTTATGGAGGCGTGTCACACCACATTCGAACTATTAGACACATCTATGAATGTGGGTCGGAAAAACTAGCCGCATTACTACTCCGACAGGCAGATCTATCTCAATGTGGTCTGTCTGAGCCTGAGGAGTTTAAGTGGAGCTAGATTTGTTATTAGGGTAAAAAATGTCCATTATTTCTCAATTTATACCAGTACAATAATAAAAAGTAATGTCTAATATTTATTTAACTATATAAAATTACATTCTAAATTTTTTTTATCATATATAAAAATATATAATATCCCAAAAATATAAAATATCTCCTATTAAGTGTATTTAAAATGAATAGAATCTAAACTTAATTTTAAATTAAATAGTCCACTGACTTATATTTTTCTGAATTATGTTAAAAATGAAAGACATTTTTAGCAGATGGTGATCAGTGTTGAAATTTATTTTTGCTGCTCTCACCCTTTATTCTACATACAGCAAGAGCCAGCACAGCACAGGTATTGCTGAGACCTGTGGTCCACCAAGCCATATCTCTCCCATAGTTTCTATACACTGACATGCTATTCTAATGACTTATTCTTTTATTTCTAGCCTATCTATAACCTATACACATGTTTGGCACTTTAATAACGTGCCAAAGTTCTGTAATGCGCCAAACACACAGATGAAGCGATTAGCGGAGAAAATCCTCCCCTTCACATTCACTTGTTCATATTCCATCCGAAAACCGGACTGAAGAATGAACAAGTAGAATGTTTTTTGGCCGGCCAGCGGTCTGACAAAAATCGCCGGGCGGAAAACCCATGTAGTGGGGACTGCTGTATGGGTTTTGCATAGAGCCCCATGTAAAAGTTTGCTGCCGGTTTTTCAGACGGTTTGCAAAACCATAAACTGTCTGAAAAACTGGCCACAAACCGGTGCCGTAGGGACAAGGCCTAAATGTGAATGAAGGAAGGACAATCAATAAACTGATGACAAAGTCATGGGTGCTCAAGGTGCTTTTGGAGCGAAGGTTACCCCATTAAGTCAAAACACATGGACTACTACAAAAAATAATTACAGCATTGCTAAACAAGTTACAGTGATTTTCCTTGGCTTGCATGGGCCTTTAGCTAAGCAGGGAAAACCTCTGGACATAGTGGGCCCCTGGGCATGGCAGACATTGAGCTGCTCTTCAGGAAGAAAGGTAGAGAAAGAGAGGCAGAATCAACTCCACTGGTGGGACTGAGGCTGCCCAGTCCGGCACTGGGTTCTCCCATCCTGCTGTTTCACAGTAGCTGCTCTTCATAGCCAACTTCAGGCTTCCACTTCCTGTTCAGGCTGTGGGTAGTTCTAAAGTGAAAACTAACAATTCAGCTCTGCTATTTCTAGCTGAGCCTGTTAGAGGGACATTAGTGATGAAGAAGTTTTAACAGCAGGACACAGGGCTACTGAGCTCTAAGGTTTTAAATATTTGTTAGTAACAAAGGTAAACAGGATCCGGTGCTTCTGATAAGACAAAGCAGAGAGTGATGTCATCTTCATCGTCAGGGCTGTTAGAGCACACAAAGCTGGTCGGCAGCCTAGGAAACTTTCTGTAAACAAGCAGAAGATGAAAACTGCTCTAACTCTGGGATCAAGCAAAATCAGAACAGCAATGTATTTGGTAGTAATCTTTACTCAGCTTTGCCTACATGTTTAAAGCTATCCAATGTGATGAGAATAGGATGATGTCAGAAAACAAAGTGCCTTACAGACTTCTGTGGCTGGATAGCCACATTCCAGAGTGCCTATACTGATCCAGGCTCACTGCCAAAACCGCCAACAGCAGGCATTTGAACATAAGGACTGGCAATGGAAAAGGCGGCCTGGTAGGATGTATTACATTTTCTTTCACATCTTATAGCTGGCCAGTTGTGTGACTGTCATCTGACGGATAGCACCAGAATGTGCATGAAAACACTGGACTGGACCCTTAGGTAATGGAAAACAAGCACATGGAGAGTGTAATGCTCTGTACCAGGGGTGTAGCTATAGGGGTCGCTACTGGGCCCTGCAGCCTGAGGAGGCCCAAAAGCCCTTCTGCCACATAAGAAGACACCAGTATTGTAAATGGCGCATGGTAACTGGGGGGTCCTCATTTCACTTTTTGCACTAGGACTCAATGTGAGGTTACGCCTCTGCTCTGTACAATGCTTTGTTGGAAGACCTTAGTTTTTCGCTTTCATATAGATGTTACTTTGACATGTACTTCATCAGGATAATGCGCCCTGCAACACTTCAACAATTGTTTAGGAATAATTTAAGGCTCATGTAAAAGACTTTAAGATGTTCCCAGAAATCAATATAATTGAGCATCTCTGGGATGCGCTGGAAAAACAAGTCCGATCCATGGATAAACTTGCTCACAACTTACAAAGCTTAAAGGGCATCAGCTGCAATTATTTTGGTGCCAGATACCAGAGGTCAGCTTCAGAGGTCACTGGTATTTCATCCCTTTATGGGTCACAGCTGTTTTAGCAGCATGATGGGGACCTTCACAATATTAGATGGGTGGTTTTAAACAGGATGTCTAGCTTATATTCTTATTAGCATACATACACTTAAGACAAAATAGTCTTACTCCTTTCACCCCTCTCCTTCATTCCAGTGCTGCACCACCCTCACTGGCCACTGGTCTTCTGTTTACTTCTTTCACCCTCCAAATCGGCAGTCACTGCTGCAGCCTCTTATTGGCTTCTGCAGTCACGCCTCTCAAATACATAACCATTTGGAGCTGTTCAGTTCCGAGTGGGGATTTTATCGAGTGGCCTGTGATTGCTGCAGCCAATCAACAGCTGCATCGGTGACAGGCCCATTTGGAAGAAGAAATAAGTAAAAGATTGGAGGCCAGTGACGGTGGCGAGGTGCTAGAATGATGGTGAGGGGAGAGGTGAGCATGACTTGTATTTTAAATGCGCCCATCTATGCTAAAAATCTAATAACAATATAAGCTGGACAACCTGGCAAGCTGCACTGTAGCCTTGCGTCCTGCTGTTAAAACCTCTTCATCACCAATGTCCCTTTAACAGGCTCAGCTAGGAATAGCAATGCTGATATGTCAGTCACTACTGTAGAACCACCTCCAGTCTGAACATTAAATGGGCTGTGAAGAGCAGGCTCTGTGAAACAGCATGGTGAGAACACCCCTTTAGTGTTAAAAGAGAGTCCTAATAAGCTAGAAAGGTTGCCTGCAATCTATATCATTCTTCTGGTAAGACATGCTGGGAGCTGCTTAACAATATGCAGAAGCTGTGTGTTAGGGTGGATTCACACGTGGTGTAATCTTATGTCATGTATTTGGCTGCAGTAAATACACTGCAAAGCTGGCACTTCTTACTTCGCACATGCAAATCGGCTACGTCCAAAAAAATGTTTCATGTGAGAATCCACCCATGTACTCATTGGAAGAGATTTATCAACACTGGTGTACTACACTGTGATAATCCAATCTGAGGTGTATTTCAGGTTGCTCATCTCCACACCCTAATGATAGACATAGAAATATTACATAAATCAGTTGACTTTTGCAGACTTGAAAGCTGCACCCTATTCTAGCTATACAAATGTTGGTTGTGTTGAAAACAGTGTCACTGAGGATTTTCTGAATATGATGCTTAATACATATACAGTTGTGCTCAAAAGTTTATATACCCCGGCAGAATTTTTGCTTTCTTGGCCTTTTTTCAGAGAATATGAATGATAACACGAAAACTTTTTTTCCACTCATGGTAAGTGGTTGGGTGAAGCCATTTATTGTCAAACTACTGTGTTTTCTCTTTTTAAGTTATAACAACCAAAAAAGTTATTGACAACCAAAAACATCCAAATGACCCTGATCAAAAGTTCACATACCCCATTTCTTTATACCGTTTATTGCCCCCCCTCTAACATCAATGACAGCTTAAAGTCTTTTGTGGTAGTTGTGGATGAGGCTCTTTATTTTCTCAGATGGTAAAGCCGCCCATTCTTATTGGCAAAAAAGCCTCCAGTTCCTGTAAATTCCTTGGCTGTCTTGCATGAAATGCGCGCTTGAGATCTCCCCAGAGTGGCTCAATAATATTGAGGTCAGGAGACTGAGATGGCCATTCCAGAATCTTCACTTTGTTCTCCTGTAGCCAATGACAGGACGACTTGGCCTTATGTTTTGCATTGTTGTCATGTTGGAACGTCCAAGTACGTCCCATGCGCAGCTTCTGGGCTGGTGAATGCAAATTTGCCTCCAGTATTTGCTGATCACGAGCTGCATTCTTCTTTCCTTCAACTTTGACCAAGTTTCCTGGGTCTGTGTAGCTCACACATCAGCGATCCCCCTCCGTGCTTTACAGTAGGAATGGTGTTCCTTTCATCATAGGCCTTGTTGACATCTTTCCAATTTTAACATTTATGGTTGTGGCCAAAAAGTTTGTTTTTAGTCTCATCACTCCAAATGACCTTGTTTCAGAAGTTTTGAGGCTTGTGTCTGTGCTATTTGGCGTATTGTAGGTGAGATACTTTGTGGCATTTGCGCAGTAATAGCCTTCTTCTGGCAACTCAACCACGCAGCCCATTTTTCTTCAAGTGCCTCTTTATTGTGCATTTTGAAACAGCCACTCCGCTAGTTTTTAGAGAGTCTTTTATTTCAGATGATGTTATTTGTGGGTTTCTCTTTGCATCCCAAACAATATTCCTGGCAGTTGTGGCCGAAATTTTTGTTGGTCTACCTGACTGTGGTTTGGTTTTTACAGAGCCCCTGATTTTCCATTTGTTAATCACAGTTTGAACACTGCTGACTGACATCATCAATTCATTGGAAATCTTTTTGTATCCCTTTCCTGTTTTATACAGTTCAACTACCTTATCCTTTAAATCCGTTGACTATTCTTTTGCTTTCCCCATGACCTACAATCCAGAAACGTCAGTGGCTGGACGAAATATGCAAGAGCCTGTCTGGATCCCAGAAACTCACTCAGCTTTTATGCACACACACTAATTACAAGCAAATAGGTCACAGGCGAGGATGTTACTGTACCTTTAGTAGCCATTCAAACCCATTTGTGTCAACTTCTGTGCATGTTATCAGGCCAAAATAACCAGGGCATGTAAACTTTTGATCAGGGTCATTTGGATGTTTTTGGTTGTCATTAAAATTCAAAAAGAGAAAACACAGCAGTTTGACAATAAATGGATTTACCCAACCACTAACCATGAGTGGAAAAAAAGTTTTTGTGTTATCATTCATATTCTCTGAAAAAAGGCCAAGAAAGCAAAAATTCTGCTGGGGTATGTAAACTTTTGAGCACAACTGTACTTATAGGGAACCTGACACATAGGTTGTGCCCCCTTGCTGAGGACAGCACAAGCTAGTGTCAAACCTGCTGTTTCCAGCCCAGTGCCCCTTATTATGTAAGATGCGGGAGTTTTATAGCATTTAACCCTTAAATCTTATTCATGAACAGGTGTAAGCTCCACCCACAAAAGGCTAGCTCCGCCCACTGACAGTTATTCACATGGTTCTACCTATTGAAAGTAATAGGTTTGTCAGTTGAGGTGGGCGGGGCTAGCCTCCGATTGGCCGGGTTTGAAAAAAACTGACTCTCTGAAGGACTCTTCGAATGACTCTTCTGGCTGAAAACTGCAGATTTGAGCATTAAATGCACGAAAACTACAGCATCTTACAGAATAAGGGACACAGCGCTGGAAACAGCATACCTGACACTACCTTGTTCTGTCCTAAGCCAGGGGGGCAAAAACTATGTGACAGGTTCTCTTTATATCTGAACCATTAATCAGCCATGTAGATGAGGTTGATGGACGAGGTGCGCATTGACATATAAGGCTATGTTCACACGGCTTAAAATGGGACGTATTTCAGTCCGTACTGCGCGAATTACGGGCTGGAATACGTCCCAGTCAATACAGTAATCCACAGTTCTCATAGAGAAATATGGATTACGTCTCCTCTCCCCGCTCGGCGGCGCGCCGCTAGCAATGATAGTCTATGGGCCGGCCCCCCGTTCCCGCCCCACCCCTGTCCACACGGAGTAATTGCGGGCATAATTACGCCCCGCAATTACGCCGTTTGAACATAGCCTAAAAGATTTTCGGTTCTTGAATAAACAATACATATTGATTTGTTTGTCATTTACTGCCTTTCGTTTCTTACCTTAATCACTTGTTTCATAAATTGTATTAGTCAGACACATCATATTTTTCATATAAGTGGTAAAAAAACCTCAACTACATCAATGTATTACAGTACATTACATGCAAAAGCTCAGTAACCTAGTGCTGGGAGTTTTATAACAAAATGATACAAATTGCTAGTCGGGATGATGCAAATCACTAGCTGAGGCAAAGTTTCCTGTTATTACTAAAGAGAAAAAGTGATAGCCGGAGGCGCTTCTTATTGTCAGATATAGTGGTATATAAAAATTACTTCTTAAAAAAAAAATGTGTAGATACTATGCACGGTTGAGACGTTATTATGACCACCAGCTAATATCCAGAGTAATCACTGTGTGCAGCACAGACAGCAGCGAGATGGAGCTGCTGGATGGTTGTCACAGGTATCTGGAGCCAACTGCATCCCACAGCTGCTGAAGGGTACATGGGGAAGGATCCCTAGAGCGAATATGCCAATCAAGGTAATCCTACAGATGTTAAACTGTTTTTAAAAAGGTTGTCTCACTACATTGATTCATCTGACCTCAGTCCTGTTTTCTTGGTTTCATTTTGAATTCAGGGGTGTGTTTACTGGCTTCTACTAGGCTGCAGTAGAAACCAGGTCTGTAGCTATAGCAACCAGTGCTGGAAGCCAATCACAAGAGATTGAACAGGACTGTAGCTATAGCGACCTGAGGAGCTGATGCAGCCCATACAAGAGGGGATATCTACTAATAGGTAGAACATTGTTAATGGACATATATTGCAAAGTGCCTTGTTTTTGCATCTTTAACATATAAAGCAATCTTTATAGTGAGACAACCCCTTTAAGTTCCGAGAATTAGGGGTCCAGGGTAGTACTTGAAAGTCTTGATCATGCTCTTCCGACCAATGTTAGCCATTTCTAGCCATGTGACATATTGCATTGTCTTGCTGGAAGATCTGACAATCAGCATGTGTGGGTTTATGTTATCTGCAAGGATGAATTCATAGTAAGACAGTTAACAGTGCCTGGGGGTAAAGGGAGAATAATGTAGAAAGAAGGAGGATTAACTGAAAGTAAAGAGTATTAAAGGAAGAAAAGAAGGAGAGGGAGAAGAGCTAGTGAGAAGAATGGTTACAGAAAAGAAGGGGTGGAGATTTAGATAGTGTTCTCTCATTTTACTTGCACCCTGTATCTACCCCCATCATGTTTTTGCTGAATCCCCCCTTCCATATTCTCCGTTAAGCAGGATCTTAACGTATGTTTACATTTTCCCTTAATCCATCTTTCCCCCTTATAAGGTAGCAACCCCCATTTTAACTATTTTCAATTACACTTTTTTCCTTTGACCCCCCCCCCACCCACCCTTTCCTCCTTTCTATCCCTGCCTTCTATATGGATGAGTGGGCCCAGAGAATGCCACAAACAAAAACATTTCCCAGAAAATAGCACTGCTACCACCAGTTTCTGTTCTTCCAGCAATGACTGCAGGATCTTTGTTCTCTGATGTTTCTCCCCTGACATGCCAACATCCATCTATTCAATGAAGCAGAAAACATTAGTTAATGGAAAAGGCAACCCTCTGCCAATCAAGAGATCCAAATCCAATATTGCTGTTAAAATTGAATCCTTCTCCATGCAACTTCGTTAGCAGAGGTGTTGTTGCCATCTGTCTTCTTCATAGCACCCTATCTAGTTGGGTTTGCTGAACTGTTGTTTTATACACATGTTTGGTAGCCTTCTGGTTCATTTTTATGGTGAGATGCTCAACTGTACTGTGTTGGTCTGTCCTGACCACTAACATTGATGGTATGGGTGGCGGGCTCTGCTGAAGACGAAAGTAGGAAGAGGTCATAATAATGTGACTCCACTGTGTATATTTCCAAGGTAACTAATGCCACAATGATGAGCCCCCTGTTTTATGAATAAGGTTTCTACGATTTAAAACTTTAGTTGTTATTTTACAGATTCTTCAAAAACACTCCTTTAAAGAGAGGTGCTCATAACAACCTTAAAGGGGTTGTCTCGCTACAAAGCTTACCTTTCAACATGTAGGGAACACTAAAGATGTTTTCCAAATATATTGCATTGTTCATTTGATTTTATCACCTTCTGTGCTCTCTCTGGTTCCCCAAGTGACCGGCCTGTGTACTTCTCCCCCCCAGCTGTTTGTTCTATCTGATAGCAGGGAGTGACAACATCACACAGGTCCTGCAGCACGGAACTCCAGACAGTGAGAGCTTCTTTGTTATCTGATCTTCCAGACAAAAGCTAGTTATTACTGCTGTTTACTTTAACTCAAAGGCTTCCCTTGTCCTGACAGCAGGAGATTTATCTAATTAGCAGAGCTCTGAATACACAGAGCTCATATGCTAATTACAGACAGCTTGACCAGAGCAAAGCAGCATTATTTCATTCATGCATCCTATGAAACTTTTAGTTGAGACAACCCCTTTAAAATAAGGTCACTCCAATAGTATTCTTCAAACATTGAAATTTATTATATTATTTTCCAAAATATGTTATTACTACTATTAATATATGTACAGGAACATCTGATTACATTAACAGGCCTAAATGATAACTGGTTACTGCTGATGCTCATTATGAAGGACTGACACAACCATTGAGCTGTAATCATCGTTAGGGTACAGCCACACGGCACAGATTAAAAAATCCGACCATTATTTTAGCGTCTTTTTTAACGGAAAGGGGAATGGTTTCTGACCACATTTTGCGGATTCGGCCGTCGACCTAACCATTGAACAGTACATTTTCCGTCCTAAAACCAGGCAGAAGAATGTACTTTCCAAGTTTTTTAGACGGTTTTCAGATTTGAAATCCGACCATCAGAAAATGTGAGCTGTGTAGATTACAGCTAGGACTTACTATCCAAGTCTATGAGGATGGTGGACAGTCGGTTTTCAGATGGTTTCAAAATCTAAAAAACATCTGAAAAAACGACTGAAACACCATGCTTTGTGGACTTACCCTAACGGGTACATCCACATGGCAAGGCTTTCAGATGGATTTTCAGATGTTTTTCATCCACATAGACTTTGATAGAAAATCTGCTCAGTAGTCTACACTGAAAGTATTTTCAGCTGGATGGGTTTTTACACCACCGGTGTTCCAAATCTTCCACCTGTGGTTGAGGGAGACGGGCGACTCCGCAAACTGCAAACAGAACTGTCCCCCAAAACCATCCTAAAGATGACAAAATACCCGCCGGATTCTTCAAACAGAGTCCGACCGGTATTTTGTCTATGCCGTGTGATCGGACCCTTAGAGCTTCCACAAATGAGCATATTGTACCTTAGAGGCGTAACTTGCAGCTCCTGGGTCCTAATACAAATAGTGAAATGGGGTCCCTCAGCTACCATGTGCCATTTACAATGCTTTGTCAAAAGGGCCTTTCGGGTCCCCCTCATTCTGCAGGGCCCAGTAGCGACTGCTACCTCTGCACCCCATATTGCTACACCCTGGTTGTACCTGTATTTTAAGTCCTCGTTAGGTCCTGTTTGGCTCTGCTGAGCTGAACTGACTCGTTTGGAGTCAATCCAGCTCTTAGTTGTAACCAGACCAGCTCAAAACCCATCAGTTAGCAGATAGAGCGCTCATCATGCTTTGTTGCTTTTGAATAGATTTAAATTAGACTTCCGATTTTTATGGATGTCTCTGCCCAGGTGCTGGATGCACAATTTTTGCTTTGGATTCTTTATTTAGCTTGACATCAAGCTTGCCCTTGCACCAGGATTTGTACACCAAGCAGTGTAATATTACACTAATATCTGCATGAGGTGAGCTGTATGTATATGTTTCCATTCTTATAGGGCCGTAAGAGAAAGTCATTGATCCTGTATTTAGTCATACCGAGTCCTGGAAACTCGATTGTCAGTGGTGCAGGGTGGCATCTTCAGTCATTATACTAACACTTTTTTAATTATTGAATTATTAAAATTTATATTTAGTCCAGTTTTTAATGGAAACTAAACATTTTTGAAACCTACTAAAAGAAAAGTGTAAATAATTATTTTGCCACGTTTTATTTTTCAGATGCTGACTATTTCAGACAGATTATGGTTATATAAAGAGGAGGATTATTTTCGGAATGTAGAGGAAAGCATAGAGAGCCTAGCAATCACTTTGAAGGGGTTACAGATTTAAAGGGGTTGTCTCACTACACTGATTAATCTTACCTCAGACCTGTTTTCTTGGTTTTACTTTGAATTCAGGGGCGTGTTTACTGGCTTCTACTAGTCTGCAGTAGAAGCCAGGTCTGTAGCTATAGCAACTAGTCCTGGCAGCTCTCAGGATAGATTAAACAGGTCTGTAGCTATAGCGACCTAAGGAGCTGATGCAGCCCGTACAAGAGGGGATATCTAAGAATAGGTAGGACACTGTTAATGGACATATATTACAAAGTGACTTGTTTTTGCAAGATCTTTAACATAAAAAGCAATCCATGTAGTGAGACAACCCCTTTAAGAAACTGGACAGAAAGGGCATTGGTCAACTAAATCAAGAGCCAGGCCTGGTTCGGAGGTTGACAAAAGAAGCTGTTGAAATGAGGTGAAACAAAATGGAGCTTATTGATCATAATTTAAGATGTGATGTGTAGCTCCAACCCAAGGCCCCATTCATATCACGATTGTGGCTTCTGTTCGTGGAATTCATCAGGATGTCGTAAAAATTCATCTTGACGGATACCGTGGTGGGTTGACAATGGAGCCATTGACTTGATTATACTTGTCTATCCTAATTGGACTACATTTTCCCTATGTGGCTAACATATCCGGTTTCTGCATTGTACATAAAAATGCGGTCAACTGCGGTGCAGAACCCAGACACGCTCGCTAAATAGGGCAAATGTAGTCCAATAAGGACTACGTTTGCCCTATAAAGGTCAATGGCTCTGTCACTGACCTGCCGCGGTATCCGTCAGGATGAAATTTAATGGTATCCCGAAATATCCCATGAACGGAAGTAAAAGCGTTATGTGAATAGGGCCTAACTCTGCTCATTTCTAAGAATATGCTATGCCAACAGTAAAGTGAAAGATTGCCAGTATCATGTTACAGTGTTTCTATCATCAGCATAAATTTCTTCTCCTGTTAAAATTAAAGAACAGAGGATTGGTGCCAAGTACAGGGAGTTACTGATACTGCAAGACCTGCTTCAGTTTGCCTAGGGGAAAGTTCACCTTCCAGCAATACAATGATCCCAAGGCCAAAGCAACATAGGAGTCGCTGAAAAACAAGATGCTTTTTAATGGCCAGGTCAAATTTCAGAATTAAGTTCAATAAAACATTATTTGAAAACTGCAGTTCACAAGGATCATATAACAAAAATGAATAGCTTAGAACCAATCTGCCTAGAACAATGTCAGGAGAAAAATCAGACAGTGGAGCAAATGAACCAATCATGTTTAAAACTCACACAGTGTAAACCTAAACTAGGCAGACTAAAGAGGTAACAAACTTTCCCAACTGAGAAATTTACTTCCAGCACTCGTACATAAAAAAAACACTTTATTGTATCACCATTTTAAAAAATTCCATTAAAATCAGAAAGAAGTAGACAAACAACACATGATAGTGTCAACGCGTTTCATTCCGCTTAAAAGGCTCTTATTTGTGACCAAGAGCAAGGCACCATTTCTCATTCATTTAGATGTGGCGCCTGCTATCGCCACATCATCTAATAGGTTAAACAGCACAGGATGGAGATTTTTGTAGTTTGCAATAAAAATTTTAGCTGGAACAGTTTATGTAAGGATCAGAATACATGGTGTGGTTAATGACCATATGGTTTTGCCCATGGTGACTTGCAAATTCGTGCTGCACATAAAAGTCATGGCTGAAGTGTTCCTCAGCAGTTCTCAGCTGTGCCAAAACTGCACCAAGACCACACCATTTATTTCTTCCCTAAGTGCTCATGCACACAGCAGAGCCCCATTGATAGAACATTTATGGGATTCCTGATAGTCCTCACATGATATTATACCGGCAGCATCAGGTGTCTTATGTACAGAGTATGTTTCTCACACTGAAGGCCTCGTCACACTGCTATCTCCCGATTCGGGAGTGTTCCTCTGTGCATATGCCATTCAATGAGAAATGTCACAATTTTTTCTGTAAGATTGCTATGAAATCAGACAGAAAAAAAATCTTTGTATGCCTCTATATAATTTCAGAGACATATTGAAGTACAGTATAAGCATCTCTATAGAGGGCCCATTATGACTATAAAAAACTGAGCCACAACACATTCTTGTGCATGAGTCCTGAGTATTATTTTTAAATCCAGACAAGCCTGTTGATTTATTTAGAATAAGGCTATGTCTACACTGCAGTGGACAAAAAACGACCTAAAAACAAATTACTAAAAACGTTCATGGAACTGAGTTTTCTGTCCACTGCCTGTCAAAAGCAGCTGAAAAAACGTCTGTTTTTTGGTGCGATTTTCGTCTTTTGGAGCATTTTTTGAAGCGTTTTTTGGAGCGTCTTTGCCCTGCTTTTTAATGTATGCACAAATTAAGCCATTGGTTATAAACTACACCCTACAGGCGGAGTTAACATGTTAAGTAGTCACTTCCTTTAGATCACTGTAGCCATTGTGAGCACATTGTCCTTTGTGTGCTGCTGCTTTATTAAATTTTGCACCAGATTCTTGCACCAAAATCCACAAAAACCCACATTATCTTTGCATACAGCAAGATAACTGTATTAGCATCAAACTCTGTAAAGAAAAGGATTTTAGCGCCAAATTCCCAAAAAACGCATTATTGCGCCAAATTCTGTAAAAAAAAATATTTTTAGTGTCAGAAGTGTGATCAGTTTATTAGCGCCAAAATCAGTAAAAAAATAATTTTAGTGTCAAAATCCGTAAAAAACGTATTTTTGGCGTCAGAAGCGAGATAAGGTTATTAGCGCCAAAATCAGTAAAAAAAAAATTATTTTAGTGTCAAAAAACATAAAAAAAATTATTTTTGCGCCAAAATCCGTAAAAAAAACGTATTTTTGCCGTCAGAGGCGAGATAACGTTATTGGCGCTAAAATCTGTAAAAAAATTTATTTTAGTGCCAAAAACCGTAAATAAACGGATTCTTGCGCCAAAATCCGTAAAAAATGTATTTTTGCCGTCAGAAGCGAGATAACGTTATTAGCACCAAAATCAGTAAAAAAAATTATTTTAGTGTCAAAAAACGCAAAAAAAACGATTTTTGCGCCAAAATCCGTAAAAAATGTATTTTTGGCGTCAGAGGCGAGATAACGTTATTAGCGCCAAAATCTGTAAAAAAAATTATTTTAGTTCCAAAAAAGTAAAAAAAGATTTTTGCGCCAAAATACGTAAAAAAAGATTTTTGCGATCAGAAGCGAGATAACGTTATTAGCGCCAAAATCTGTAAAAAAAATTATTTAGTGCCAAAAAACTTAAAAAAGATTGGTATTCTTTGCGCCAAAATCCGTAAAAAACGGTATTTTGGCGTCAGAAGCGAGATAACGTTATTAGCGCCAAAAATCTGTTTAAAAAACACCAATTATTGTAGTGCCAAAAAACTTAAAAAAATGATTCTGGCGTCAAAATCTGTACAAAACGTATTCTGGCGCAAAATCGTAAAAAAAGTTTTCAGCATCAGTAGCAAGATAATTTATTAGTGCCAAAATATGTTTAGAAAAGGATTTTAGCATCAAAATCGTAAAAAAAAAAAAAAGATTCTGATGCCAAAATCTGTAAAAAACGTATTTTTAGCGAAAAAAAATATGAATTGCGAAAAAATCGTTAGCGACCAAAGCATGATCTTTTTTATTTCAAAAGGTACAAAAAAGGACACAAGACACTTGTATGCAGATTTGATAAGATATAACTTTTGTAACACCCACTATAGGTGGGACTTGGGTCTCTGGGAGGGTTTTCATTGAAAAATCGCGGCAAAAAACGCCGCAAAAACGCGCCAAAAAAACGCGCAAAAAGACGTCCGGCGCTTTCCATAGACTCCTGTAGTAAATTTTCTGCCCGGCTCTGACGTTTTTTAGAGCATGTTGCAAAATACGACCAGTGAAAAAAAACGAGCAGAAAAAAGCTCAGTGTAGACAGCGGGACGTTTTTACAATAGAAGTCTATGGGAGATGATTACAGTCGTTTTTACAGCGGTTTTAGAAAAAGAAAAAAGCAGAAAAAACAGACGTTTTTATGTGCAGTGTAGACACAGCCAAAAAGCACACGGAGTGGAAATGCTGTGAATTTTGTGTGCCGATTTGTATGCAGAAAATCCACAGTAGATTAGGGTATGTACAGTACATGCCGCATTACATCGTACGTTTTGGGAGCTTGTGCCAATCAGTGTGTACCCCCGAGGCGCGGGGGGGCCGGCAGCCCGCCGGCCCTATAGGCATGCATTACTCACGCCGCAAGTAATTGACATGTCACTTATCTACCCACGCGTACAATACAATCGTACTGTACAAACGGGGGGGAGGGCTAACCCATAGTTCTCTATGAGAGATAGGGATTTATTGTAATTATGGGGCGCATTTTCCGCGTATTGAGCGCAGTACGCCGCGAAATAGGGGGGCAAAATGCACTCCAAATGAGCCGTGTGAACATACCTTGGGCCCCCTTTCCCACGGCTTATTCTGCCGCGGATTGGCGCCGTACTGCGCGCCGGATTTGCGCTGCTTTCGGCGCCAATCCGCGGCAGCCAGAATTACGGTAATTCCGATGCTCTCTAGAGAACAGTGGATTCCGTCGCTCCTCCCCGCTCGGCAAATCCGCCGCGGGGGGAGAAAGTGACATGAACATTATTTACGGCGCGACGCGCCCTAACAATGCATTGTCTATGGGGCCGGGAGCGGCGCCCCGCCGCGTCCGGCCCCACCCCCGTCCCGCCCCTTATTCACGACGGATTTGTGCGCTCAATCGGCGCACAAATCCGTCGGGAATAAGCCGTGTGAACACGGCCTTACAGTAATGCCTGTGAAGATTTCTTAAATCGGATCCAAATGTTGCAGAATTTTTCTGACTAGAGGTTGAACTGTGATTATAAAAACAGTAACGTCAATTATGTTGCAGATTTCCACAATAGATTTCACTCAGTTAAAAGCTTCATGTGCAGATTTTGCTCAGGAATCTACTGTTATGCTATGCCTACACTGCAAATGTTAAAATGCCGTTGAAAGTCCGTTGGTATTTTAACATAGCCATACCGCGGTTAATGGCGCAGGTTTACTCAGAAATAAACGGTTGGATTTTGGATTTTTTTAGTATATTGAAGAATACTAGAATATATTCTTTATGTTCTATATTCTCCCGGAGGCCGGCAGTTAAGTAATCCAACAATAGAAAATACATAAGGATTTTCTATTGCGGTCTATAGGGCACTGGTTACAGTTGGAATTTTGGCAGTTTCTAAATCCTGAATCCTCCGAAAATCTGACCAGAAACCAGTGCTGTGTAGACATGGCCTTATATTTATGGAACAGAATAAAACCACTGTGCTTGTGCCTACCATTAAGGGACTGAATACTTTGCAAAAAGCTGAACCCATGTGGCAAAGTGTATGTGTGTGTTGAGCTGAGAAAATAAGGAAAAGTGTGTAGGCGAGATATGCACCGTATTTGTAGGCTTGATGAGACACATTTTACAGATGGTGTTTGTGCACAGTCTTGTCTGTAAGGCTCAGTATGAAGAAATAGCTGCACTGGTTAAGAAAGAACACATTGGCTGAGAAAGTATTATTACATGCTGTCCATTTGATAAGCCTCGACAATCCAACTTAATTTCCTTGCATCCAAGGTCCAGGATGATTGCAAAGTCATGTGTTTCAAGCCGCTGAGTAATTTCTGGAACAAAATTAACTCCTCATTCAGAGGCACACTCATTGCTGTATTCAGGTGAAAAGAAGAGATTTTCTGCTGGTGATTGAACTATGTTCAGAGTGACAATAAGGGGATGTTCACATGGCATCTTTTCGTCCATGTAACATATGCTTTTTAGCTACATGTTTGAATCCATCTGTCGGTCCCCAAATGGACCCAAACACGCAGCTAACAAACAGCAATGTGCCTTTACATTGCTTTTAATACGAGGCACGCATCGGCGTTCACACGAATGATCGCCGATACGTCTCATTGCGTCTTTCGGATCCGTCCCAAGAATTGACATGTCAATTCTGGGTTCGAAAGACGCAGCAGGAGCCCTATTTAAAATGAAAGTGGTGAGCTCCTGCTGCATCCTACATCCCAGCCAGGGACGTGAATCTAAGTAGCTCCCCTGTTTTATCACATAGCCCGATCCGCAAAGCGGGATGGACTTGCCTGCTTCGTGTAGGCTACCCAGGATCGTCCCTCCAGACTTGACATGCTATTGCGTATTGCGGCCGAGGTGCAGCAAGGTACAGAAACGTAGTCCAAGAAATCGTAGACGTGGGCAGGCCGAAGTCAGGCATGCGGCAATTGTTCGTGTCGTGGACAGGCAGTTAAGGTCAGGCAACGGCAAAGTTCGGAGTCGGGAAACGAAGCAAGGGGTCTGGTACATGGTAAGTGCGAGAATATACATTAGGAACGCTTTCTCTAATGCACGGGGCAACATAATCCAGCAGGTGAATGAGCGTGGGTGGCAAAACTTATATAGTACAGCGCTCCTGCATTAACCCAATACCGTCGCACTAGTCCCTTTAAATTTACATGACAATCGCGCGCAGGCATGCTAGGAGGGCGCGCAAGCGCATTCCGCCGCCAAGGGGACGAGTACCTACGGATCGAGGCTAGGTGAGTGGAAGTACGGGTTGCCCACGGCCGTCAGTGCGTCCCATCGGGCGTCCCCTCGTCCCCCGCCGGTGACTCCGTTAAGGGGAACGCGTGTGGCGACCTCCGGATCCGTGGCCTGGACGCGGCGCAACCCTTACATACACCCGCCTTAGGCCGTCCCCCCTTTTTAGGCTGCAGAAATTGAGGATGATATCGCCATTCAAAGGATGTTAGATTCAGGCTCCCAGGAATCTCCCTCGGTCGAAGCCCCTACAAATCCACGAGGAAGAAACGTCCTCCCTCTGGGAAAACCCCCCCCCCCCTTATATATTTTCACATGAGCACAAATGTCCTTTACCTCCGAAGAATTTTTTAGGGTCCCCAGTGGATTTCGCTACTGGGGAAGGCGTCACTTTCTTCCGATGAGAATCGGTTCAGAACCAGAGGCTTAAGGAGGATACATGAAATCGCGTTTGTGGATCCTAGAAGATGAGGCAAACAAAGACTTGAATTTCACCATATGTTCCAACTTGCCTAATAAACCTTGAAGGGTCCGAGGAAGCGAGGTCCAATTTAAGACGAGGGACCTTCAGGTGCGCACAAACTTGAGAGATCCAAATAGATCCCCATGGAGAAACGGTCAGGGCAGGACATCTCCTTTTGTCTGCCTGAGCCTTCATACTGGGCAGAGTCCCAAAGGTAGAGAACTCGCGTCTCCTGCCAGATGCCTTGATAACCCGAACCTGGTCTTGACAGCGGCACATCCGAGTCAGGGAGCAGTGGGGAGGGGGGGGGGGTCGGGTTGCTGCCAAGACTACAAAGAACGGGGAGGCGCGTGGCAGCATCCGAGTCCCGATGGTAAATAACGCAAATCGGCCCCGGGAGCAGCTCAGTCCATTTTCCTGACGGCCTTCACACAATGTTACGCAGTTATTCTCCCAAATCGGTTCACGTCTCTCCACCTGCCCATTGGACTGATGGTGGTATGCCGATGAAAAGTCACTAAGACTTGCAGGACGGGGTCACAACAGCCACGCAAAATCGGTAAAACAAACTGACCACCGCGGTCGGAGCAATGTGTGAGGCAGTCCCCATGAATCCGAAGATAAGGCCGGAATAAAAGATAAGCCAATTGTGGGGCAGACGGCAGGCAGGGATGAGGCACAAAGTGGGGACATCCTACATAGAGAACCGTACCGTCACAACCCCGATACCGAAAATCCCCGAGGAGACTGGTAGGTACTTCGACGAAGTCCAAACTATTGCGCCCCATGGGAACTCTGGCAACCAGGCATAGTAAGCAAGATGCCTGCGGGCCCTGTGGCGTGGACCTTGTCCCGCACAAGTTGACACAGGCGAGGTGAAGTTCCTTTGACATCCAGTGCTAGAGTCCGCCACCAGTAGTGCCGCATATCAAAGCGATAACTATCCGACTCCGGGAAAGAACACAGCCACAAAGGAGCTATGCCCCCACTCCCATAACTTCCGCCTATGCCAGCGTCATGAAAGACTTGCCCGTAGTAAATTTTTGGGAGACCTGCGGAGCCACGAGAACAACCGTTACGGGGAAATGACATTGTTGTGACACGGGTTTCTTCACCGACACTCGTCCGAGGCCTCGAGAGAGGGCATCAGTCATGACAGTTTTTCTCAGCATGCCGGAAATGTATACGGAAGTCAAACCTGTGAGAAAAAATAGACCACCGGGCATGGCGAGGGTTACTGAGCCGCTGGGCCCGTCTGAAGATACAACTCAATTTTTGTGGTCCGAAAAGATGTCGATTGATGACGAGCCCCCTCCAGCAGAGTGACCCACTCCTCTAGGGGCATAACTTTAATGGCCAAGAGTTCCATTACCGTCCCCAAATGGGCATGTCCCACTCAGCCGGCTTAAAATGGTCTTTGAGAAGAAACCACATGTGAAAATCTTGCCTTAGTAGGTCTTTGCTCTGTGTGAGGACCCCCTGCCCCACGGAAAAGAGCAACCATCTCCAAAGAGAAATGGCCTCTCGGAATCAGACAGGACCAAGACAGGAAGCATTGGAGAAGGCCGTCTTTAGATCCACAAACGCCATTCTCCGCCTCCCGGAGTGCCAACATCTCGTTTCGCCTATCTTCCTGTAAAGGGGCCACGATATGAGCCACCAAGGTGTGAGAAGTTGGGGAAAAATTGTGCGTGAATATTCGCGAAGCCAGGAAGCCTGTATTGCCCGAAAGACCGACAGGACGGGGGCATTGAACAACGGCAATAGAGTTTTTGCCGGTCCATCTTTAGTCCATTTCATTACAGCCGAGACTAAGGTAGCCGATGAAAGGTAAGACCTGGTCCGATGGAATAAACATTTCTCCAGCTTGCGTACAGTCTGGTTGCTTGCGCAGCGACGCTTTCAGAACCTGGCGTACCTTGAGCCCTGGTTGAAGTCAGAAGATCATGAAAAAATCATGAAGTCATCCGTAGGTACACTATGACACAGGTGTACAAGAAGATCCCGAAGACATCATTGGGGAACGAGTTCTTGGGAACACCGCTGAGCTTACAGAGCCCAAGAGGGCATCACGAGGTACTCAAATAGTCCATCTCGGGTATTAAACCCGTCTTCCACTCATCCCCCTCCCAATATTCTGATGAGGTTATAGGTTCCTCGCAATTACGAACTTGTAAAACACTTTAGCCCCCTTGATACGTTTCAAAAGCTCTGAGATCATGTGGGAGAGAGTAGCGGTTTTTTTACGTGATCATATAGACCCCTATAGTCTATACACGGATGAGGGAAGTCATCCTTCTTCTGTACAATAAAAACCCAGGCTCCGGCTGGGAGGAGGACTTTACGAATGAATCCTTTCAGCAGATATCTCACCGAATGAAGACCTACATGGCCTAGTCACGGGTACGGACAGCGGGTAGAACTCCCACACCGCGGTTGACTGTGTTCCGGGAATGAGTACAACTAGGACAGTCGTAAGGCGCTCTGAGATGCAGCTGAAATCGGCTCATTCTCGGAGAATACATCCCCAAAGTCCTGGTACTCGGCCGCAAGCCTGCAACTTTTTGACAAGCGGGGTCGGAGAAGTGTATGCACCGGGCGTGTGTACCTCTCAAGCAACGGTTCTGGCATTCACGGTCCCCAACGCAGGACTCGCCTGTCTTCCAATCGAGCGGTAGGGGCTTATGTTGCATGCCAATGGTAAGCCCCAAGAGATCGCCGAGGAAGCACGGGACAGAATGAGGAACCCCGAGAACTTCTCCTTATGTAGCCCCCCACACCGGAGTGGTCACCCGGCCGGGTATATTACTGAGGGGTCACTGAGGAGCTCCCCAACTGGACCGAAAGAAATAAGCAGCGGCATCCCTCCAGCCGTACTTCATGTAAACCGGTTACCAGTCTGAGCATAATATGAAGTTCCCGGCAGACCCGAATCAGGAATGCAGAACTCCGGACGAAGGACACATCAGAAGCCACCTCCACTGGCAACATCAAATTTGGAGATGGAATAAATGCCCTAGGTCCCGCCACTCCTACGGCCACCAAGGTGCGAGCCTTTTGGGGACGTAGCGTGCAACTTCTGCAGAATGGTCTGGCTAGCAGCAGTAGAGACATACTTTTCGGTTTTCATCTACTGTTCAGCATCCTGCTGCGTATAAATGGGCCCGTCCACTTGCATGGGTTCCACCTCAGAGTCTTGAGGGGACATCAATGGAAGGTATGCCTAAAAAACCCGGGCCAGCTGAAACCTGCCGTCGTGGCGTACCGAGTCTGTTTCCTGACGTGCAGCTCATCATGCCTCACAGAGAACCTTATTTCAAAACGAGTTGCCAGATGTATGAGTTGTACACTCAGGCAGACGGAGTCTCTTAGCTGCCAAAGCGTTCTTTTAAACCCTCCTGGACAGACCCTTTTGAAAGTGCTCAGGAGCGGACAACATCATTCCACGTGAAGCTCAGAAGTCCATGTAACAGAAACTGTACCGCATAGTCCACGCCACAGAGGAGTCGGCCTGAGGAAGTCTCAAGCAGGCGGTTTCACAATGAAAGCATCGCGGCCGGCACCTCGAAGACTTGGTTGAGGAATTCCTGGAGGAAGGTCTGAAGATCCGCAGTACATCATGTGGACGTTCCTTATCCCAGACGGGAGATCGTCCCCAATCCAGGGCCTTCCGATAGTAGTATTCAACATACTTTAACGAGGCCACCTTAAGACCTCTCGGATGGGAAACTGATCCGCCAACAGTTCGAATGTGCATGAAGAGCATGGTAAAAGAAACCCCGGCAGAGCTTTGGACCCCGGCAAAGCTGAAGGTCAAAGGGAGCGAAGCTTGGGTCCCACGGAAGCCAAAGATAATTGCTGAACGAAGATGGAGTCACTAGACGGGGCGCCGCAGTGGAGACTGATGCTGGATGCGAGGAGCCAGGACTCATATGGCGAGGAGTCTGACCCAACAGCTGTCCCTGTTGTGCGAATTGCTGGCGACTGCTGGCAACCAACGTCGTAATGATCCGCTATGCTTGCAGGGGCACCTTGGTGGGATCCATGCTGGAATCAACAGTAACGGCTGGGTATAGGATACGCCGAGACCACCGTAAGCGATGATAATTAGCCACGCCAGGGAAACGTGAATCTAAGTAGCCCCCGGTTTTTCACCATAGCCCGCTGCAAACGGGATGACTTGCTAGTCGGCGGAGGCAACCAGTCGTCCCCACTGACTTGACTTGCTTGCGATGGCGGGGGCGGAGCAGCGAGTTACAGAAACGTAGTCCAATAATCTCATCGTGGCAGGCCGACGGTCATGGCAGGCGGCAATGGTTTCTGTGGTCGTGACAGGCAGTTAGGATCTGGCAGGCGCAATGGTTCGGAGTCGGGAAACGTTAGCAAGGGGTCTGGTACAGCGGAAAGGCTAGAATACTTTGGAACGCTTTCTCTAAGGCTCGGGCAACATAGATCCAGCAGGTAATTGACCGTGGGTGCAAAACTTATATAGTGAAGCGCCCGGCACTTACCCAATTACCTGCGCACTGTCCCTTTAAAATTACATGTACGAGCGCGCGCATGCGCAATCCCGTAGCCGGCAGTGACGAGTGACCCAGACAGGAGCGAGGGCAAGGTTAGTGGATGGACGGGTGACGCCACGGCCGCAGTGCAGGCCCTGCGGCGTCCCCAGTCCCCCCGGTGACACCGTAAAGGATGAACGCGGGTGCCTACCTGTGCAGGGTCCTACGTGGCCCGGGACCGTCGGCGCAACCTGTTACATGAACCTACCCTTAGATTGCGTGTTTCGGACCCTAAACGGACCTAAACACACATCTAACAATGTGCAGTGTGATTTACATTGCTTGCCATTTAAAACATGCATCGGCATTCATAAGAGTGATCTCCAATGTGTGTTTACATGCGTCTTTCTGATGCGTACCATTCCGATCTGGTTCCCAACAATTGAACATGTCAATTTTGATCCAATATGGATGCAGCACAGGCCCCTATTTTACAACCTGTAGGGTACATTTCGCTCGCAGCCAACTTTCTTTCCAAACACGCACCTGCATGTTGGATGCAATTTGGATTCGATTTGCGCAGTGCTTTTTAATGCGTTTTTCGGATCCAAAACGGATCCAACACGCTGTGTGAACATACCCTAAAAGAGAGTGACTAAAAGGTTCATCCATTACATATGTGATAATACTGGCACTTTTAATTCATATGACAGCTGCCCTTCTTTTAGTTAACTAGAGTAAAAGAAGCATAAAGAAAACCTGTTTTTTATTTCTATAGCACTGCCATATTCTACAGCGCTGTACAAAGATTGCAAATAATTAGATTGCTTCTTGTCCCTACTGGGGAAATCCATTAAAATTCCCCATTAACCTATTTATATGATTTTGGAACACAGGGAACCCCTACCAAACACAGGGAATATACAAACTCACAGCAGATGTTGTCTTTTCTTAATGGGATTGAACCCAAGACCACAACACTACAAGGTAACAGACACGATGGACTGAAGAGAGAGTATAATGGGGTCAGGTATCGTGTTCAGTAACCCCGTGTGGTGAAGTGGGTTAAGTGGATGAAAGCTTTACCAGTGTATGTTTGCTGGGCGATGTAGTGCACTGACGCTTGGGAAATCAGACCACAGAGACTCTCAGCATTGAGATCTCATAGGCTTTACTCACGGCTCATTACTTTTAGAATGTGGTAAATACTACACTTGTACACAGGACACTTTTTCACACTGTAATTGCTTCCCTGGAAATTCCATTCTCTCTCATGTTCTCTCTCTTTCTCCCTCTAGACTCCAGTCTCAGGACCAGCAGTCATGCCTAAGGGCTAGTAGCTCTCCTTGGTACACTTCCCTGAGACAATCGAGGCAGGCCTACTGTTCTCTCTCCATCTCTTCTCTTCTATCTACCTGCTTTCATTTTCTTCCTTCTTTACTGTGAGTCAGGGAGCTGTTCTGACTACTCCGGCCTGCACTCTTCCACTGCCGCCAAGTTGTCAGGAAATACCTTTTAGCTGGAACAGAACATCTAACTGGCAACTGCCCTCATTAACAACTTTAATGGAACTCCATTATAACTGTGAAAACTGGGACTAGGGTCAGCGACCATCATAGTCCTCTATGGACCTCAGCCCAACTTGGACAAGGGGTATACCAACCCCACACTTAGGTTCAACATAACAGTCACGTAAAAGATGGGCATAGTTTTCTGACAGGGCAGATCGTTCCCCACCAGGGCCATGCACCCTGCAGAACAGCCACATTCCCTGTAACGACAGCAGCTTGTCTTGGCTGCTTATGAAAAGATCTCCTCAACTCAGCTCTCCTCAGTGACAGTCACAAGTTGCAGTGCCTCATCTATGTCTCTCACCCTTCTTTTATCAGCCTCCATCCATGGCAACTCCTCAGATTGTTTCTTCCACCTCAAGGTAGCACCTGGCATAGTGTGGTAGATAAAAAAAAACAATCGGGTTACATGTGACATTGACTGGAGTCCCAGGAACCTGTGTTGCTGCAGGTGATGGTTGTCTCACCCTTGGCATGGGGCTGGATAGACAACTTCCACCTGTGCAGAGGCTGGCTTCCAAGACTCTTGCATAGGTGTTACCTCCTTCTGTTGCACTTGCTTGACTTATGCAACCCAATTATCCTTTGGGCCTGACATCTTCCGGAAGCTCACTTTTTCCCCCTCAGAGTTATACAACCACTTTGGCGAAATGACCAGTTTCTCCGCCTGACGATTCACAAAAAAACTGATCTCCTGTCCGATCCTCTATTATGGTGCCTAGTCCAGTACGCCATTGAAAGCCCTCAACCACTCTGGTGATATGGTTCTCAATGTTCTTACACTTCATGTAGCAGGGCCAGGGTCTTGATTTTCCAGCTCCCACTTGTGCTCCCATGACATGGGCTGTGACCCTGAACTTTTGGTGCGCTGCTGGCTTTGCTACAGTATAGTATCGCTAGTTGAGCTGTGTGGTAACCACTCTCCTGGTGCTCTTAGGGGGCTATTGTTCACAAGGTTTGTTTTGGATACTTGCAGGGGTATTATTACGCCCACGCTATTATGCCGTAGACAAGCGGGGACGTGGCGGAGAGTCGCGGGGACCTGACGGGGGACCGGCACATTACGCCGGCCCTTAGCCATCACTGCTCTTTAGCGTTTTGCGCTATTAAAAAAAGGTAAAAGTGACGAGTGTCAAATTATTCTCCACCGTTCGACGGGCGGGAGAGGAGGACGTAATCCTTTGTTCTCTATGAGAACTGTGAATTACCGTAAATGAAGGGGCCGTTTTCGGCCCGTAATTGGCGCACTCCGGCGCGTAATTACGGACCGAAATACAGCCCATTTTAAGCCGTGTGAACATGGCCTTAGACTTGGGTTTGAGGGTACATACTTGCTCTGGTTCCATAGTTCTTGTTCTTCGGCGGCATACCTGCTGGCAGGGAGTCTACCTCTCCCACCACACGGTGTCAGTCTTCGGGCTGTCCACTCCGCTATCATGCCTACTACACCAAGCTGTAAAAAGGAACATTGGACTGAAGAGAGAGTTTCACGGGATCAAGTAAGTCTCTTACTAGTCTGGGACCTGCCCAGTAACCCAGCCGCTTAGCCCCCTCACCTTCTGCTTTTTAACAGTTTTCTAGCTATTCAAAGTAAAAGGTAAAATCAGTAGCGAGTGGGCGGGTCAAAATGTGAGTGAGACTAATCATGTGTGGGCGTGGTCAACACCCACTTATGAATAAAGTGGACTGCTCTCTAAAATGACCGTACCTTACAGAATAAGTGACAGACGTCTGTAAAAACTGCACGCCCCATTTGTCAGTACTTTCTAACAGTAAAACTGTCTTTGCCAGCCAAAACAACCAATCACAGCTCAGTTTTTATTTTTACAGAACTCTGGTTGGTTGCTATGGGCAACAAAGACAGTTCTACTGTTAGACGGTTTTGATAAATAAGGCCCATCATTAGCTTATGCTGTCCTATGTGATAGACTTCCTTTAAAACTTATGTGGTTGACATGCCTAATAAGTAAACTGTGCATTGAAGGGGTTGTCAAGGACATTTCTTATTTATTCAATAGCACACTAAGGGCCACATGTTTGAAAACTGTCGAGGTCTAAAACTCAGTTAGTAGCCCATAGCAACCAATCAGAGCGCCCCTCTCATTTTTTCAGAGGACTATATGAAATGAGAGGGGTGCTCTGATTGGTTACCATGGGATACAAAGTGAGTTTTAGATGTAGACAGTTTTCATACATGTGGCCCTAAATGCCTATGCTCAGCTCCAGCACTGCACCATCCTCATCGGTTCACTCCTCAGTCTTCTGTTATCTTCCCATCCTCTGCCTAATGGAACGTCATGTGCTATTGGCTGGCATCACCATTTGGAAGTGAGTGATGTCATCTAGTGGCATGTGACCGCTGCAGAAATACATTTCAAGCATTTATTACTGTGTATCATATCTATAAGGGCTGTATGTCCCTTAAATAGCTGCGATCAGAAAATATTTTATTAATAGAAAATAAATATTTAAAAAAAAAAAACAGAACATGTTATTTGTCATCTCTACACGCAAAGTTAACTAATAAAACAGAAGCTAAAAAAATAATACGCCCTTGGCAATGAGATATGTCTTTCCCTATTAGTTTAAACATGAAGACTTGAAAGAGCCACATGACCATGGTTTTCGTGGAAATGTAGCTGTTCGTTTAAACTGAACCTGTCACATTGAAGATGCCATCCAGGGGCGTCTCTAGAATCCATAGGGCCTCACAGCAAAATGAGATGGGTCTCGCCATCTAATGAAAGAAAACTAAAACAGTAGCAAAAAAGTAATAAATAATGGTATAGCTATAAGCACCATATAGTAGAGAACCCATAAAGTAGTGCTAGACAGCAGAAGAAACCAACTAGTTTCATCCTACAAAAATACATGGGGCGACACATATTAATGGGGCTGCGCCAGGTTTCAGGCGTACTTTGGGCCAAAAAACCTGTCATAGTTCTACAGATATATGAGCAGTCGAATGCCTAAACATGGTGCAATGTGCACCATACGCAACACTTTTGAATGTGCCAATGATGCGGGGGCATGTTGCGCCAGAATCGTACGATTAGACACATTTATGAATATATAACGGCAAAACTGTTGGTACAAGCCATACCAAGTTAAAAGTGGTCTGACTGAGGCCAAAGTTGTCATAGACGAACAAGAATTGTCATTATAAAATAAATTATTCTCAACTAATACCACTAAAGTAATAAAAACTAATTTATGATAATTATCAAAATATCTAAAATTAAATAATATAAAATTAATAAAAAATGATATAAGATCCAAAAAAGATAAAATTACCTAAAACAAGATTAATATGAAATTACCCTATATAAAGTTTATATTAAATAATATAAAATAATTAAACCAATTCAGCATCTACTATAAATCGGGTAGTTATTGTAGTATAGTATTATCAGTGATTACTGACACATCACAGCAGGCTAGAAATAAAATAAAAGCTGTTAGAATAGCATGTCAGGGAACAGAAACTACGGTAGTAATCTTGCTTGGCGTACCTCAAGTCTCAGAGACCTGTTGTGTGCTGGATGTTTCCGTGTGGCTGAGAGCAGGAAAATAAAATTTCCACACTGATAAACATCTAATTAATTAATAATTTAATGTAGTAAAACCTAAAAATAACTAAATTTGAAAGTAAAAATGTTCCTAAAAAGTTTATACAGAATGCAACATCCTGACCTAATGATCCAGTGACCTACATTTTGATGAACAAAAATTAACATACAATATAAAAATATAATCAAAAGTATTTCGTAGTTATTTAGAAAAAATAAAAATTTAATTAGAAAAGTACAGATAATAAACATCAATCATACTTTTCAATATTTCTCTTTCTACTACTTCACAATACGTATCAATCTTAATCTTGTGGCTAGAACGGTGCAAGAAATAAATAGCTATTACTGTCAATCATAGTTAAGAACTATAAAATTTGTATTCTAAGGGTGCTTTCACACAATGTGTTTTTTGTGCGTTTTTTTATTTTTACAGAACTGCCTTTATTGCTGTGCATTTCTGCAAAAAAAAGAAAAAAAAAAGAAGCACCAAAAATGCACTGTGCGAAAACACTCTTAGAATACAAATGTTACAGTTCTTAACTAAGATCAGTGCTAGACTGAGGTGTCTAGGGCCCTCAGGTGGAGTTGATTCTAGGCACCCACCAATTGAGCTTTTTTCTAGGCCCACCAGTGTGATTTATTTTATAGCCTACCCTACAGCTACTCTAAATGATTGTACATGCCTCCTATACTCTGCCTCTTGCTTTTTGCCTCTCTTTCTATGCTTTTTGGCCTTCATGAGGATGGATATGCAGTTAAAAAACTCCAGGTTTACCATGCCCAGAGGCCCACCGGGGATTTCCACTATTCTCCTGTGGGCCAGTCCAAGCCTGTCTATGCTTGACAGTAATATCTTCTTATCTCTTGCAACATTCTAATCACAAGATTAAGATTAATTAGAAATTGACTGTTACTTCTCCTCTATCAACACTACTACAATTCATTGCTTTGATTTTCTAATGAAAAATTATTATATTAATCAGTTATATTTTTGTTTTTTTCTAATGTATTGCTGTTTTGATTTTCTAATTTTATATAATTTTAATTATTATTAATTTTATAAAATATAACTTTATATTAAATTTATATAATCTAATTTTATATTTTATATTATTTCGTTTTATAGAGTTTTATAATTAATATACATTAGTCCCTTTGGTGTTGTTATTTTGTAAAGATTGGATAATTTTTTGCCTATATGCAATAAGAGTTTGTGTAGCCTGGCCTCAGCTGTCAGTCAGGAATTCTACCAAATCTTTAAAGGGAACCTGTCACATAGATTATGCCCCCTTTGCTGAGGGCAGCACAAGCTAGTGTCAGACCTGCTGTTCCCAGCACTGTGTCCCTTGTTCTGTATTATGTTGTAGTTTTAGAGCATTTACCCCTCAAATCTTATTCATGAGTAGGTATTAGCCACGCCCACCAAAGGCTAGCCATGCCCACTGACAGTTATTCACATGTTTCTACCTATTCAAAGTAATAGGTTTATCAGTTGAGGTGGGCGGGGCTAGCCTCCGATTGGCCGAGTTTGAAAAAAACTGATTCTTTGAAGGACTCTTCGAATGACTCTTCTGGCTGAAAACTGCAGATTTGAGCATTAAATACTCGAAAACTACAGCATCTTACAGAATAAGTGACACAGCGCTGGAAACAGCATGTCTGTCACTAGCTTGTATTGTCCTCAGCAAGGGGGGCATAATCTATGTGACAGGTTCTCTTTAAACATAGTTCTGGCACATTGCTGGTGACACAGACAATGCGGCAAAGTTATGCTGTAAATCACTTTTGATGCCCCACATTTAGAAACAGTATGACAGGTTCACACCAATTGTGCAAGTTCTCCCACTTAAAAAGATGAGAGAGGCCTGTAATTAACATCATAGGTAGACCTCAACTATGAGAGACAAAATGAGAAAACAAATCCCGAAAATCACAGTGTCTGATTTGGAAAGAATTTATTTGAAAATAAGGGTGGAAAATAAGTATTTGGTCAATAACAAAAGTTTATCTCAATACTTTGTGATATATCCTTTGTTGCCAATGACAGAGGTCAAACGTTTTCTGTAAGTCTTCACAAGGTTGGCACACACTGTTGCTGGTATGTTGGCCCATTCCTACATGCAGATCTCCTCTTGAGTTAGCATTCGAAGACACACTCCCTTCAATGAAGCCACATCCTTTTGCTAAGGCCACGCCCATTTGTCTAAAACACATAATAAATGTAGTGTGAAGCTTGAACGGCATTATTTTTGGTGCACCTTGTGCCAGAATTTTTACGCTACTGCCTTATTGTGTGAACATAGCACTATACAAGTCTGGACATATGGGCATTCCACTAAGATGCAGATATCCATGTGTGGTACAATTTTTAATTAAAGAAAATACATGAACATCAAAACCAGATAGCACCTTATAGTCTTAATAAATTAAGACTATAAATTTTTGAAAACCATTACACAGACTGGGACTGCAGTAAAATATAGAAGATAACTCAACTGTACAGCCACCACTGTTCCAGTGTCACCACTTTTCAGTATATCCCTGCCAGCCCCTCAGCAGTGACATCACATACATTACTTGACCTGGTAGACGGCCATACACAATTTGATTAAAATGTGCACTAAATGTGCCGTCTGTAAACTGTCTGTCAAACTTAAACTTTATCACGGACCTCTATGGAAAAATTTCCACTGGATGGTTTTTTTAGACCACCGGAGGTCCAAAAAAAGCTGAACATGTTCAATCTTGCGCCCGGTTTTCGGGCGGAACATGAACAGGTCAATGCAAAGGGGGAAGGATTTTCTCCGCGAACCGCGGAGAAAAGCCGCCCCCCTGCGGACGTGTAGACGGCCCCAAAACAGAGCAAATACCTACCGATCATATTGTACGCGCGGGGAGATAAGTGACATGTCAATTACTTGCGGCGAATATGCGCTGCAAGCAATGAATGTTAACGGGGCCGGTGGGCTGCCGGCCCCCCTGCACCACGGTGGTACATACGTATTAGCGCGAGCTCCCGAATCACATGTTGTACTGTACGCGCCGCAGTACATTGTGTGAACATACCCTTAATGTTCACAAGGGTTTTAGTGCTTGCTGGGTACTGTTGTTTTTTTGTTTAAGCATTTGCTTTTTGTACTGCAGCCACAGGAGCTTGCACCAGTGTTTCAGTTTCACTTGTATTTCTGTGCTGTATTTTTTTTTATATATATAATACAATGCTTTTGTGAGAACACAGACAATCTCTGACCTCGGCTGTCTATCACATATACATATAAACAGACTGCTGAGGACAGTGACTGGCTGTATTGTTTTATTACATAATTGCTGGAAGACTGGCTAAGGCCATGAGCTTCAGCGGTGCTGGAAGGTGAGTAACTGGTATGTATTTTATCTAACCACATTCCCCATGTTTAAAGTGGTCTCTGAAAATCTTAGAAAACTCATTTTTTTAACTTGGCGATGACACAACAGTTCTAAATAGATATAGAGGAGTGTATAGTACAACAGTATGAATGAAAGTGAATTAAACATTTTGGCGCATAGAGTGTAATGCGACAAACTTTGTATGGCAGTTTCACATCAAACTTTGGAGCATTCTAGGCGCATTAAAATGTGTCATGCCATCTTTAGATGAGTGTGCCAGCAGTTTTTTGGTGCAGTATGCAGCAAAAAATACTGCATGAGAGTTCATAGATGTTGCCCCTAGTGCCTATATATATGGAGTCCCCAGGTTATAAATGTGATAGGGACTGTAGGTTTGTTCTTAAGTTGAATTTGTATGGAAGTTGGAACAGGTATATTTATTAAATGTAACAAAAGGTTTATTTTTTAGTTTCGGATAGTGCAGGAAAGGGTTTTTACATTTGTTTTGCAGTCTGTGCCCCTGTTAAGACAATTTCACCTCATTTTCACCTCATGTGCTGCTGTGGCATGCTGAAACTTGTAGTTCCAAAGCTACTATCTGCTGTGGAACATGGAACTACATGTGCCAGCATGCCCCATAAGTCTCTGTTTGTAACTAAGGGACAGATGTAAGTCAGAACGTTGTAAGTCGGGGACTACCTGTCTAGTACAATAACTACAGTACTAATATGAACAGAAAGAATTCTGACCATAACAAATTGTAGCCATGTAAAAGTCAACCAAAACTGATTCAGTCAATACATTATATATCACCCATGTCTTGCATGTTGTCATACTATTTTGCCTACATTTTCATACTACAACGCCAAACACAAAAACACTAACCCAATAAAAAATTACAAATATATTTTATTAAACAAATATAACAATACACAAAAGCGAATAAAAGGTGCTGGATAACTGAAGAATAACTGCTGGAAAGTAAGCCCGAATATAAAGACACAATCTTATAATGTTAGTAGAAACAATACATTAACATGTAAAGCAAATACAACTACCCCCACAGTGTGTAAGTAAAGCAAGTAAGCATAAATTCAAACTAACAAATAAAAGAACAAAAATTATATAACATTACATAATGGGTGAATACAGACCAGCAGCACAAGGGTACACCCAACGCACGTTTCGCTGAAGCTTCGTCAAGGGTTAACCAAAACTACATTTTCATACTGTAACACAATGATTGAAACACTGTGGGTGACATGTATGAACAGTGCTGCAGCAGTTTTCTGGCATGCTTTGAGCCAAAAAACCTGTTGTAGCCCTGTTCGATAGATATATGAACAGCTGTAAGCCAAAACTCTGCGCATTATGTGCCAAACTTGGCACTTTTGAATGCGCCAAAGATATGCTATGCAAGGCATACCACACGCCAGATTTATGAACCCACATCCGACAGGTTCATACATACGGTCACATTCTACACTCCTCCATATTGATTTAGAACTGGCATGTCGGCGCCAAGTTTCATACATCTCACCCTCTATGTTCAACAGTCTGCTGTAGACTCTGTGATATTCTAATATAAAAATAACATTATAAACTGCACACAGTTCACTCCGGGTTATAACCAGTATTCATTAAAATAAAATCAAAGGAACTAGGTAGAAAGATCCCAAAATGAATGTCTAGTCCTATTAAACATTTCATATACTGGATTCGCTTCTTGTAGTAATGATAGTCTTGAAAGGAGGTCCTCCATTCCGAATATTCCACACAACCACAGACATACCAGAGCCTTGGCCATGAAATAACAGAAAAAGCCTACAGTTTTCAGAAGTCAGGCATGAATGCACACCATTGTTATATGTGTATTTGCAGTTCTACAAAGCAAGTGAATATCTGAAGTTCAGTGTGACAAACAGAAATACTTACCGAGCAACAGATGGAAAACTCGCCTTTTTTGCATAATCTATAAATTTGGGCTACGTCTTACCGGTCTTTCTTATTCTCTGATGCTTGTTTTTGATCTTTCTGGGAATGGAAAGATAGAAAGAATAGTGGGAAGTGAGCCAAATCCTAATCCTGTTACAAAGACTAACTCTTGTACTTCAGACATCCAGAACTATCTCTTCGGTGAAGGATGGAGCCGTAAGTAGCATTTTAAATGCACCGACTGAAGAAAAAAGCAAATATGCCTTACATCTTCATGGAAAAACATACCTGTAAAAACTGGGATTCCAATGCTGGCATGATTTGCAGAAAAGCTGCACTTGCATATTTTATTTATATTAATTACCTCTTGCTCCTAGTTGTAGCTTAATCCTGGTCATATAAGGACTCCTGCCAAAAACTAAAAATCCAGCTTTTGGACAATTAAGTTGCATTCATTGTTCCTGGTTTTCTCCACTGTCCTCTACTAGACAACCACTGGCCATCACAATGGAGCAACACTATCATAAGCCACCTGCAAGTCAGTCAGTAGAGAAAAACCTGTAGCTACAAACTGTATCACATAATTACAATATGATAACTGAGCAGCCATGTCTGGGGTTTCTACAGGAACTACAGTTTTCTACATCAACTGCCACCACTACATGGTCACCTATAGAAGAGTCATTACCAGCTGGGGCATCAGAACATACAGAAGCTGGATCTCATCCTTATATGAGAACTCTAATTTAGTGGTAGGGATCTTTAAAAGCAGAGCTACAAAAAAAACTCCCAAAAAAAGTTGCATAAAATTTTAGAGGGCCTTACATGTCTCCATATCACATGGACAATCCATTTATTTTGATGGTAGTTGTAGAATTATGAACTGGCAAAGGAATATGAATAGTTTTCTACCTTCTGAAGGAGAGTGAATTTGCATACTTTTTTCTTTTGTGGCATTGCCTGAAAATAAGTGTCCCTGCCACTGGTTTCTTCAGTGACAGTCAGTACCTCCTAAAGCAGGCCTACACAACTTGGCATTGCCCACAGAACACACAGGATTGCCCCCAAACATGGTGATACTGCCCATTTCGGGTGGGGTTAACGTGAGCCATTCCCCTTTGTCACCTGTTTTGGGCTTCAACAAACCTTTATGCAGGCTGTATGTTGTGCAGGTCTTACTAGGGTAGTCCCACAAATATTACAGGTGATCACTTGAAGGTCCCAGCAATTTATGAACCTGGAGTCTCATAACAAAAAATCATTAGTCAAAGCAGGATTTTTTATGTATGACTTTGTAAAGTAAGATTTTGGGTGATGCTGTTACAATAAAAGGTTTGCGGGTCATTTTTTACTCTTACTGTAATGCAAAATGAATTTATAATAGTGTTTTATTACAAATGTTCAACTGCTTGGCTTGTGCAGCTTCTGTTTTACGCTCTATGTAACACGCTACAAAGATGCTATTCACCATCAAATCTATCAGAGGACCTGTCGGACAGCTTGATCTTCAGCCTCTCGTGTGTTGTGTTATCGTCCATGTTCAGTTATGATCAAATCAAAGTTGGTCAATGTTGATTTGATCATAACTGAGCTTTGTTGATTGACAAAGGCTCAATTTGCATTCTCTCCTCCTGTGTTCTCCTGAGTGATCATCTATGTTCAGGCATGATCAGATTAAAGTTGATCAACTTTGATTTGATCATGATTGAGCTTCGATGATTGCCCAGGAGAAAGCAGAAGGGGCTGGAGATCAAGCCATCTCAGAAGTTTTCTGCCAGATCTGACCATGAATGGCATTATGAATGGCAGTTGAAGTAAATTGAGTTTAGTCCGCCCCATCATTCAGAATTTGTATCTCACAGTTAGAGAAAGACAATATTTTATGTGTAATTTTTGCATAGGACTGCCAAAATAAATGTAAACATTGACAAAAAAATAAAAAATATTGGTTTATTGATTTAAAGGGGTTGTATCATTTCATTAAATGGTCTTCAGAATAAGGGGACAGTGAAAACAAGCAAATTGGATGTCATCAGCAAAGCTGTCTTGTTTTCACAGTATTCCTTATCTTCTGTTTCTGTAAACAAACTTCTCCAGTGCTGGTCGGATAGTTGGATCCCATCTCCTTGCATTTCATTAGCTGAGGGCTCTAATAATTGACATTCTGTTCACGGAGCTTGCATTCCTTCCTCTCACTCAGAATTAGGGGCCGTGAACAATTTCACTCTATACAGTTAGCTGCCTCCTCATTGACACTGCAACTGTCTCTATAATCAGAAAACAGGAGAATTGTGCCACAGTGCCTTAATGCTCCTGCGTGTTGGTGCCTTATGTAAACAGGAAGGGAGACGGATCTGTACTGGATTCAACCATAGCAACCGGCCAGCTGTGAGAGATCAGTGCTGAGTTCATGGAAGACTGTTTAGACTGAATGCAGGTATGTAATCAGCTCTTACAAAAAATAAGACTGCATAGTGAGAGGACAGTGACATGTGCAGGGAGGGGGGGGGCACGCACTGGAGCCAGCATGAACAGTGAAGGGGGAGGATGATGTCATCCCTTTTCAGTTAAGAAACGCCCAGCTGGGAGTGGAAGAAACGCCCCTGAATTTCAGGAAATGAGCGGATCAAGCTTCAAGAGAACAGCTGAACTGATGAAGCGATACATCCCCTTTAACTCCTTCATGCATTTGAATATTCAGGAGTGACTTTGTGCAATTGGACGTTCCTGAACATCTAGGACATTGTACAGGCTCACGAGCAGAGCCCGCACGATCAGCACATGCAGTCAGCTGGTATAACAGCTGACTCTGTGCCCTGTTGGCAATGACCGGAGCTTGCTCCGGGCTCCGCCGAATAACCTGTTAGCTGCTGTGGTCAATCGCTAAAGGAAAACCAGAGGAAGGGAGCTCTCTCTGTCTCCATCGACAGCCTGCGGTGTAATCATGGGGTGCCAATGGCTCCCATGACAAACGTAAAGTCTAACAAAGGCTTCCCGGGCGTTTGTGATGTCACCACGCTGGTAACTAACAGTCACAAAATATACAAGGACAAGCAGGATAACCACCAAAGTACTTGTTCAGGTACTTTGGTGGTTTTGCAAATGCGACATGGCATCCACCAAAATCTGCATTCAAAAATCCAAATAGTGCTCTCTCTTGTACCCCCTGTCCTGCACCCAAACAGCAATTTATACCCACATATAGGGTATTGCCAAACTTGGAAGAAATTGCACAATAAATTTTAGTAATAATGCTTTTTTTTTCCAGAATTCCTAGTAAAAATGAAACATTTTCAGCTAAAACTGCATATTATTGGAAAAAATAATAGTTTTTATTTTCACAGCCTAATGCTAAAAAAATCTGTGAAACACCTGTGGGATCAATATTTTTACTACATCCCTGGATATATTCCTTAGGGGGTGTAGTTTTCCAAATTAGGTCTTTTTAGGGTTGTCTACAAAATTTTGGCACCTTAGGGTGTCCCTAAACCTGTTATGGTGCCTAAAAAACACATCATAATGAAATTGAGACCCCCACATGCACTAGGTGCTCCTCCTATTCTGGGGCTTGTGCTTGAGTCAAATAGTGCACTAGGGCCATATAGATGATATTTCTAAAAACTGCCTGATCAGGGGAATCAATATTGAGGTGTGTTTCTCTGTTCATCACTGTTCCAATATCTGATACAAATTGAAACCTGCAATTTTGAAATTTCACCTCCACTTGCTTCAATTTCTGTGAAACCCCTAAAGAGGTCCAGTTTTTTAGATGGAGTAATTTCTAACATACAGGCCCCTCATAGCCATGTCAGATCTGGACTGGTCCCTAAAACATCTGTGTTTCAAATTTTCTTGAAAATGTGAAAAATTGCTACTAAATTTGTAAGTCCCCTAATGTCGTAAAATGATGCCAACGTACAGTAAATATATGGTAAATGCTAGTTATAAATTACTTTGTGTTGTTTAAAGGGGATTTGCCAGGACCCCAGTTACTTACCTCTTATCAGCACGGAGTAGAATATAAACAAATCATGCTGAGTCATGAAAGCTGCAGGGGAGAGAGGGAGGGGGGTGAGCAAGGAGTGTGAAATAAGGAAGCGTCTCAAAACTTAAGTGAAATAATAACAGTACAACAGTGGATTCTCAATACAGCAAGACACAGCCTCATAGACTGCACTTTCTTCCCTGTCCGTTAAAATCTCATTCATTTTCCCTGTCATCAGATAAGAAGTGTTTCACGCAAGTGCGGCCTGTCAGCTCCTCTGGTCCCTCTGGTCGTGCCTAGTGGAAGCTTTCAGGTAACTAAGGGGGATTGAGAAATGCTGTAGCTCTCAAAGTCTTCACTTTTTGGAATCACATATATTTAGAAAAGTGATTTAATACCCAATTTGGAAGTTCCCACGTCAACATTACATGGTGGCAAAACCCCTTTAACTACCTATCTTACAAGAATACATTTTTTAACTTTGAAAACAGCACATTTTTTACAAAACTTGGATATTTTTGATAAACAAGGATTGTAAGGACTAAAATGTAGTACTGACTTAAAGGGAGAGTCCCGTTACGAGAAATTCTTGGCTATACTTGGAACTTTCACAGAAGTAAATGCGAAGGACAGCACTAGTGCCACCCTCCTTGTTCAAATACAGGGCCGGACATAGTATTGAGCGGCTGGCGAAGAGAATTTCCCATAACAGGACTACCCCTTTAGAGCACAATGTGTGACGAGAAAACGATCTCTGAATCACATGAATAGGTCAAATTATCAAAAAGTTATTCCCAAATAAAGTGACATATTTGGTTCAAAACTGGCTGCGTCCTTAAGGGTTAAACAAAAATGCTCCTTTTTGATAGATGTGTCCCTTTAAACTGTGGTCAAGAACACTAGAACAGAATGATAAAATCCACTGTCAGATGCCCTTTAAAGCAAGCTGTTGTGAATGAAAGCATTAAGAGGGCACAACGTACCTCAGCTGAGCGTTCAACACTGAATATCAGAAGACATGAGTGTCAGCTAAAGACATAGATCAGAATGGCAGGATTACAAGCCATAAACTGAAACTATCTTTGTTGTAGCAATTTACAGCTGAAAGCTTTTTCCCATACCCACAAATTCTGCTGACATGCAGGTTAAATGACACCCTAAATCCACATAGCAACCTATGAAACTGTGCTAGTTTTTACCACAAAGGCCAGATATGTAGGTAACAAGCTAAAATAAGGTGTTGCTTCCAAACTGGTGAGTGTTAATATTGCATCTTTATCCTTATTTGTACATTTAAGGAATTTATGGTCATGTAATTCAAGTTATCTAGCCACATGTGGTTAAGTGATATCATGTTCTGTGATAAGCCAGGCTCTAGTTGCTATAAATGCTGCTAGTATACAGTATGCTAACACTACCATCTAATGATATGTGTGATGTGTGACGTGTAAGCAGAGAACACCTCATACAATCATACAAGTGTGACTTGACATGTCTAAAACATATGTCCATGCCAGGGGTGTAACTAGAGAAGCCTGGGCCTCATAGCAAACTTTTGGATGGGGCCCCCTACCCTCCCCCTTTGCCCCCCTCCCCGACCACCGGGCCCGGACTGTCCATAGGCACCCCGGGCATTTCCCCGGCGGGCCGTGGGCCCGGGGCCGGGGCCGGCTGGGGATCGCCCCCCGAGGAGGGGGTTTTCCCCCCCCCGGGGGGCCCCCGAGCCCCGGCGCGGCTGGGGGGCCGTACAGGGGCCCGCAAAAGTCGCATCACACCGGACCCCGTGGCGGGGGGCTGACGGGCCCCCCTCGCCAAAACGGGGAGGGCCGGGTCACGACCCAGCCTGCAGCCATAAAGGCCGCCCCTGCACCGCGCGGTGAAAGCAAGGCCGAGGTGAAAAATTTGGGATCTACTGACCCCGTCTGTTCACTCCCAGGGGGGCCCGCGGGGCGGGGGCCGCGCGTGTAATGAGTACCGTCGCCTGCTCCGCAGCCCCACACTCTGCAGTGAGCGACCCCCGGGCTCCGGACAGGTGAAGAGGACAACAGCGGGTGAGTTTACTTTTTAATTTTTTTTTAAACTACTTACGTCTCTGGCTCCTATAATAGCCCTGCCTGGCTAATGATGCCCTCCCTGGCTACCTATAGCTCCTTTTTGCCCTTCCGGGCCCCTATAGGGGAATGCCCTGCCGGGCTACCTATCCCCTTTTTTTTCCCCCCCTGGCCCATATGTGGCCCTTTTGCCCTTTTGGGTTTTAAACCCCCTTTCTATAACCCTGCCCTGGTAACTATACCCCCTTCCCCCTCCCCTAATAATGATCCCTCCCTGGTACCTATATCCCTTTTTGGGCCGTGGCTATTTTGGGATGGCCCTCCCGGGCCCCAAAAACCCCCTAAAACCCTGCCCTGGCATATATCCCCCGGCTTTTTCCCCCCCGGGGCCCTATCCCCTGGTTTTGGGGCCCTTTAAACCTATCCCCTCCCCTTTTTGGCTACCTATCCCCCCAAACCCTCCCCTGGCTACCTATACCCCCCCTGGAAAATTTTATGCCGGGCCCCTGCTTTTTTTGGCTACCATCCCCCGGGCCCTTTTGGCTCCTTACCCCCTGCTTTTTGGGTATATGTGCCCCCTTTAAACCCCCCTGGCAAAAAAGGGCCCCCTAAAAACCCTCCCCTGGCTCCTATCCCCGCCTGGCTATATGATCCCCTTTCCCGGCTCCTAAAACCCTCCCCCGGGCCAACCCCCCAAACCCCCCCCCTTTCCCCTGCCTTATAACCCTGCCTGGTCCTAAAATAAGCCCTTGGCAACCCCCCCCTTTATAATCCCTGCCCTGGTTTTTTTGGGGCCCATACCCTCCCTGGCTTTTTCCCCCTTTATAAATAGGCATTTTCCCCCCTACCTAACCCCCAACCTTTGCCCTGGCTGCCTTATGCCCGCCCCAAAAATAAACCCAACCCTCCCCTGGCTGCCATACCCTGCCCTGGCCCCCTAAAATACCTGTCCCTGCCCAGCCTATAAAACCCGGGTCCCACTGTCTCCCTATAATGCCCTCCTGCCTTAAAACTGCCCCTGCCTTTTTGCCCTCCCCATAATGGTCCGTTTTTTGCCTGCCTCCTACTTGGCCCGGGCCTCCCTATTCTGGCCCGCCTTTACATAGGGCCCCTATTCCCAATGGGGCTACCTATTTACATCCACTTATTGCATTTTTAAATTTCAATTTTTTTGGGGCCCAAACATCGCTGTTTGGGGGAATTAAAAAGGAAAGTGATGGAAAAGAGAGGATTAAGATGATTTGTGGAAAAATTCTACAGGACAGTAGTGACCACTAGAAGAAACAGCATGCTGTACCGGACAGAAAAAGAAATGGAAGGGAAAACTATAGGGAAGAATCATGGAGTTTTTTGGGCAGATGCAAAAAAAGGAGAAGAAACAACTCCCCTCAGAGATGACTTTTTCCCGTGAGCCCCCGTCAGGGGTCATTTTACTTTTTTGTTGAACAGGTGTATTCATGTGATGGGGACCTGACTACTGGGGGTGTGATTGGTGGGGTTTAGGGTTTTGCTGGTGCTTATTAGTTCAGTTGGGGTTGTCCCGGATTGTAAAGAAGTGACACCTGACTCGTGATGAGGGGTTTCTCTCACCCCTGTTTCTTTCTTTCTTATATAGGAGCTCTCACACGGAGCGGGTTTTTGGGCATTTTTTTTTGCTTTTTTTTTTTTGCAAAATGACAGCATTAACTGCTCTGTCTTTTTTGCACAAAATGCATCAAAAACGCACCCAAAAACTCTCCGTGTGAAAGCACTTTATAGGTAGTTTATTTTAGAAGTGGCAGGTGCGAGAACAAGGGACATTTTGTAAGGGGGATTGTTGTGGGCTGGTGGGGGCTTAGGCCCCGGCTGATTTTTTTTCCCGGGCCCCGCCCACCACAAACTTTACCGGGCATGATTTATACTGATACAAGGGCAAATACCTACCTACCCCATCATACTGCTACCAAAAAAATCCCAATATACCCAAGATCAACTTTACAAATAACTATACTACTATGGACCTGTTTATAGCACCAAACACAACCAACAAATTACCCCACATGTGACTAAATAATCCCCCTCACTTTTAGATGAGTCACAAAGCCCAATAGTACCACATACACTGCCCCCATATAGTGGTAATATCAGTGTGACGGGGACTGTATTTTTAAACCTCCATCACTGCCCATATAGTGGAAAATATAGTTCACAGACTCTGCTGACATATAAGTTTTACAGTGCAGTTATTTCTATGACTACAGGTGACGTTTCCTGACAAGTCGTTGACTTTCCCCGTTTTCTCATTAGTCCAGACCCCCTGTGACTTTTCCCCGGCCCCTTGTCCTGCAGATTTTACACAATATATATTAGAATCCTTTTTCAGCATCTACTCCCCTGCCCCCCCCCCCCCCCATAAGGGACCCAAAAAGATGGTGGCAGGGTATATGGGTCATAGGATAGATAGGAAGGCAGGGTTTAAGTAGCTATAGGGGGCATATAGGAAGAACGGGTTTAGGTACTATAAGGGCCATATAGCAAAGCAGGGCTTGGGTAGTCAAAAGGGCCCCCATACGGGCACAGGGCTTAGGTGGTAGTTAAAAGGGGCCCCATAAGGGGGGCAGGGATATTAGGTATCAAAGGGGGCCCCAAATAGGCAGGAAGAGCATGGTGTACTATAGGGGGCAATATATGGGGCAGGCAGGGTTTGGTAGGCTATAGGGGCCCATACAGCAGGCGGGGCTTAGGGTAGGCTTTTGGTGCCCTATAAAAGGCAGGGCAAAAAAAGTCTATGGGGGCCCCAAAAATGGCAGGGCAAGGTTTTGGGGCAGGTTGTGGGGCCCCATTAGGCAACAGGGGGCTTAGGAGGTTAAAAGGGGGTCCCCAATAGGCAAAAAGGGGGCTTTAGGGCAGTTAAAGGGCCCCCATAAGGCGGGGCAGGGGCTTTGGGCAGGTTATGGGGCCCCATATAGGGGGGCAGGGTTAGGCAGGTTAAGGGTCCCAAACAGGCGGGGGGGCAAAGGGGCAGTTTTTAAAGGGTCCCCAATAGGAGAGCCGCAGACGGGTCCTCTCTGCAAACACCGTGGGTCCTGCGTTGAACGCTCGGGCCCGGAGTCCCCTGGGCATTAAAAGGTGGGGAAGCACCGGACCCCGCAGCTTCGCCCCGTCGGCAGTGAACAGTCATGTTCACTCCCGGGCAACAGAAGGAGACCCGGGGTAGCGACTTCCCCCCGTGGCGTGCTACATCTGCTACCTCGGTAGTTACGCCCCTGGTCCATGCACAGTCACACGTTGTCAGCGCTGATCGGAGAGAGAGTGTAGCAGGGATGTTGCTAGGGTCCTAAAACATCTGGGGCCTAGGCTCTATGTGCTATGCTTTGGTCAATAGGGCCGGGTTCACACAGCATTTTTCACACCACATCGTGAACTGCAGCAGTTATTTTACAGAGAAAAAACGTTTCTGTCACTAATTTTATGCATATTTCACATAGATTCCGTCCATCAGCTCAGCATCGCAGGAAAATCAGCGCAGACAAATATGCTTTTTCAAACGCGGTCACCTACGTATGACAGTGTCATACCTTATAATTAACATCATACAGTTACCGAATAATATACCTATATGTGGAGCAAATATACCATGAATGTTATGAATGTTACTAAAAAAACCAAAAAAAAACCGCAATAACAAGACCCAATAATATTACTACTTAAGGACCAAATATTACTGCCTGAGCAACCAATATTACTGACTAAATGCAACCAACACATGTGACTATCAGGTATACACAGGCGCTCTGTAGACATATATAACCGTCATACAGTCACCATTTAGTGGTAGATACCAGTTGTACACAGGCTCTGCAGACATGTAATTGAGTACACTGCAGTTACATCCAGTGACTCACAAGAGATGTCTTCTTGAGTCAACCACTTTCCTTTTAATTCTCCTGGCCATGACTTGTCTCTGCAGAAATTACCACACAAACATTTTAGTTTCTTTACTTTTCCAGCTCCTATATACCTACCTACTGGGAGGGGGGGGGGGTTATATACAGGGCAGTTCCTGGGCTAAATTGCACTCAGGGCGAGGTGAAGAAATTTCGCCCTCCCCCTACCCCCATAACATAATGCGCCACAATGCGACACATGACATCAACATCAACCAAATCTAAAATATACAACAAGCTTTACCACAATGTGCTAGGTATAAAACTACTAAATAATAGTCATACAGTTACCAAATAACACCGCTAAAACCAGAATCCCAGGCTAATAGTACCAATATCTTACTAAGACCACATATCACCAGCACATAGTAATCGAATACTGCAAATCCGTGACCACGTAGTGACCGAATAATACTCTCACACCATGACCACATAGTGACCGAATAATACTGTCACACCATGACCACATATCACCAGCACATAGTGACCGAATAATACAAACTGACCATTACTGAGTATAAACCATTATACTACAACCAATATTACCGGCATACAGTGACCATACAGTGTTGGATACCAGCTGTACACAGGCTCTGCAGACATATAAGTAAAGTTACATCCAGGCACTTACAGGAGACGTCTCTGAAGAGTTGTTCTCTTTCTCTTCTTCTTCTCCATCTGTCCCAGACGCCATGACGTCTTTTCCCGGCCTCGACTCTTCACTGTAGGATATACAAAACAAAAAAATCTTTTGACATCTCCCAAATTTTTCAGCACTAGATGCCCCTGTAGCCAGGTGATGCCCCTGTAGCCAGTAGATGCCCCCCTTGTAGTCAGTAGATGCCCCTGTAGCCAGCAGATGCCCCTCTTGTAGCCAGTACATGCCCCCCTGTAGACATTAGATGCCCCCTGTTGCCAGTACATGCCCCCTTGGAGCCAGTACATGCCCCCCTGTAGCCATTAGATGCCCCCCTGTTGCCATTAGATGCCCCCATGTAGCCATTAGATGCCCCCTGTAGCCAGTACATGCCCCCTGTAGCCAGTACATTCCCCCTGTAGCAATTAGATGCCCCCCTGTTGCCAATACATGACCCCTTGTAGCCAGTACATGCCCCTGTAGCCATTTGATGCCCCCCTGTAGCCATTAGATGCCCCCCTGTAGCCAGTACATGCCCCCTGTAGCAATTAGATGCCCCCCTGTTGCCAGTACATGCCCCCTTGTAGCCAGTACATGCCCCCTTGTAGCCAGTACATGCCCCCCTGTAACCAGTACATGCCCCTGTAGCCAGTACATGTCCCCTGTAGCCAGTACATGCCCCTGTAGCCAGTACATGCCCCCCTGTAGCTTTTATATGCCCCCTGTAGCCATAAGATTCCCCCCTGTAGCCAGTACATGCCCCCTGTAGCAATTAGATGCACCCTGTTGCCAGTACATGCCCCCCTTGTAGCCAGTACATGCCCCCCTTGGAGCCAGTACATGCCCCCCTGTAGCCAGTACATGCCCCTTTAGCGAGTACATGCCCCCCTGTAGCCAGTGCATGCCCCCTGTAGCCATTAGATGCCCCCCTGTAGAGAGTGCATGCCCCCTGTAGCCATTAGATGCCCCCTGTAGCCAGTAAATGCCCCTGTAGTCATTAGATGCCCCACTGTAGCCAGTACATGCCCCCTGTAGCCATTAGATGCCCCCCTGTAGCCAGTACATGCCCCCTGTAGCCATTAGATGCCCCCCTGTAGCCAGTACATGCCCCCTGTAGCCAGTACATACCTCCCTTGTAGCCATTAGATGCCCCCTGTAGCCAGTACATGCCCCCCCTGTAGCCATTAGATGCCCCCCCTGTAGCCAGTACATGCCCCCTGTTGCCAGCACATGCCCCCCTTGTAGCCAGTACATGCCCCCCTTGTAGCCAGTACATGCCCCCCTTGTAGCCAGTACATACCCCCTGTAGCCATTAGATGCCCCCCTGTAGCCAGTACATGCCCCCTGTAGCCATTAGATGCCCCCCTGTTGCCAGTACATGCCCCCCTGTTGCCAGTACATGCCCCCCTGTTGCCAGTACATGCCCCCCTGTTGCCAGTACATTCCCCCCTGTAGCCAGTACATGCCCCCTGTAGCCATTAGATGCCCCTCTGTTGCCATTAGATGCCCCCTGTAGCCATTAGATGCCCCCCTGTAGCCATTAGATGCCCCTCTGTAGCCATTAGATGCCCCTCTGTTGCCATTAGATGCCCCCTGTACCCATTAGATGCCCCTCTGTTGCCATTAGATGCCCCCCTGTTGCCAGTACATGCCCCCCTGTAGCCAGTTCATGCCCCCCTGTAGCCAGTTCATGCCCCCCTGTAGCCATTAGATGCCCCCCTGTTGCCAGTACATGCCCCCCCCCTGTTGCCAGTACATGCCCCCCTGTAGCCAGTACATGCCCCCTGTAGCCATTAGATGCCCCTCTGTTGCCATTAGATGCCCCCCTGTTGCCATTCTCTGCCCCCTGGTGCCATTAGATGCCCCACTGTTGCCATTAGATGCCCCCCTGTACCCATTAGATGCCCTCCTGTTGCCATTAGATGCCCTCCTGTTGCCATTAGATGCCCTCCTGTTGCCATTAGATGCCCCCCTGTTGCCATTAGATGCCCCCCTGGTGGCCGTTAGATGCCCCTCTGTTGCCATTAGATGCCCCTCTGTTGCCATTAGATGCCCCTCTGTTGCCATTAGATGCCCCCTGTACCCATTAGATGCCCTCCTGTTGCCATTAGATGCCCCCTGTACCCATTAGATGCCCCTCTGTTGCCATTAGATGCCCCCCTGTAGCCATTAGATGCCCCCCTGTTGCCATTAGATGCCCCTCTGTCTCCATTAGATGCCCCTCTGTCTCCATTAGATGCCCCTCTGTTGCCATTAGATGCCCCCTGTACCCATTAGATGCCCCCCTGTGCCCATTAGATGCCCCCCTGTACCCATTAGATGCCCCCAGTTGCCATTAGATGCCCCCCTGTTGCCATTAGATGCCCCTCTGTTGCCATTAGATGCCCCCTGTACCCATTAGATGCCCCCCTGTTGCGATTAGATGCCTCCCTGTTGCTATTAGATGCCCCTTGTAGCCATAAGATGCCCTCCTGTAGCTCATTATAACATAAATAAAATTACTTACCAGACCACGGTCCGTGCGTCCTGGTCCGGAGCTGCAGAGCAGTGTAAGCGGCGTGACGTCACCACGTCGCTTACGCTGTCACGCAGCTCCCATGGATCTCCTCGGCGGCAGAGCTGCCAGCCGAGGAGATCGAGCGTCGCAGGGGGCACAGTGAAAGCCGTGCGCCCCCTGCGACGCTGACACAGGGGAGGAGTCATGACGGGAACGATCCGTCCTGCCTCCTCCCTGCAGCTGCACAACGAGTGCTTGCAGCTGCTGAGTGGCTCTGCGCGGCTGTTATAAAACGGCCGCGCAGAGCCAGGGGCGATCCTCCGGGCGGGCGAGCCGGGCGGCGCCCCCTCTGGTGAGCGGAGCGTCAGCGCCCCGGGCGATCGCCCGCCTCGCCCGCCCCTAGGAACGGCCCTGGTGATATACCTCCCTACCTAATGGGGGTTTAAATAGGAAAAGATGGTGACACCCCATCCCCATAGCAACCTGCTTTCTTATGATAGGAAAGTGAGGTGTCTGCTCTGGGGAATGGGGAATGACCTATCATTCCTATGTAGGTAGGTTGGGAGGTATATAGACCCCTCCAGTAGGTAGGTAAGTATAAAGATCTCCTCAGTACGTAGGTAAATAGCCCCTTGGTAGGTAGTTAGGTATATAAGTCATTTAGAAGGTAGGTATTTAGGTATCCTTGATAGATTGGCCTTTTGGACCCCTATGTAGGTAGACAGATATATAGGTAGTTTATGTAGTCCTCCATAGTAGAGAGGTAGGTATATAGATCTCTACTGATATACAGGTAAGTATATAGCCCCTCCCTCAAAAAAAGTAGCCAGGTAGATATATAGGCCAGCACGGTAAGTAGATAGTTATCTAGGTCCCCCATTATGTAAGTTGATAGGGCACCCTGTAGATAGGTATGTAGCCATTTTCAGTAGCTAGCAAGGTATATAGGGCCCCAAGTAGGTACGTAAATATGTCACTTTGGTAAGTAGGTATATAGGTTATCCTAGTAGGTAGGTAGGTCTATATGTATATAGGGTTAACAAGTAGGTGGGTAGGTGTAAAAGGCCACTGGTAGGTTGGTAAGTATATAGGGTCCCCTAGAATGTTGGTATGTAAATCCCTCCAGAAAGGTTTGTAGGTATATTGGTCCCCCAGTAAATTGGTAGTTATATAAGGCCATCCAGTAGGGTGGTAGTTATATGGGGCACTCCAATATGTAGGTAGGTATATAGGTTCCCCGAGTAAGGTGGTAGTTATATTAGGCCCCCAGTAGCTGGATGGTTTTATAGGACCCCCCCAGTATGTAGGTAGATATATTTGTCCCTCAGTAGGTTATAGGTATATAAGGCCCCTCAGTATGTAGGTATGTCCCCCCGTAGGTTAAAGGTATATAGGGCTCCCAAATATTTAGATAGGTCTATAGGTCCTGATTAAAAATTAAAAACAAATAATACTCACCTTTCCCCATTCTCTGACGAAGAACTCGCTGCTCTCTGTGTTCTCGCACAGGCGAAGTGACATTTTATTCCGCTTGTGCTATATACTCTAGTAGGCTGCAAGCCTGCTTGCGACCCGCTGCAGTACTCCGTAAGCCAGAGAGCTATCGCTCCCTGTTCTGTGGTAGCCTTGAAATGTATGTGTGTCCAGAGGACGCATATAAAGTTGAAAAAAATGCTGCCGCTCCGGGCTCACCCTGCAATGGACTTGCTATCTGCCCTTTAGACAGATTGTGGGTTCGGAGCAGCAGCAGTTTTATCCAGGACACAAGCCCTGGACAAGACTACGTGGCAACACCTCTGGTGTTTAGGCACAAAGCCTATTGACTAGAGGTATGATAGCAGCCTGCTGTCAATTAACTTTTCTGGGACAAATAATAGGGAAGTGGTGCAAAGCAGGGTTTTAATAAAAGAGTTTCTTTAAAGGAAACCTGTCAGCTCTTTTATGCTGCCCAAATTACATTTACATAGTCCCAACCCTGAAATGCTGCAGCCAACTGAGAGATGAGTTCATACCTCTGAAATTTTAGAGATTACAAAGAGGGACACATGAGGCCATGCAAGATGATATTACCTGTGCCCGGTGGTATGGTCAGGTACCCTTGCCGGTCATCTAGCACGCATGCCACTCTGATGTCAATGATTATGAATGGTCTTATGTGACACTTGGTTGCCTCTCACCTCCTTTAAATGTGCCTGGAGTTGTGGGCATTCATCAAACGGTTCAACAGGGCATTGTTTACAATGAAGCGGTCATCAGTGTGAGATGTAGCCAAAGAATGTCCACTTCTTTGCCTTTCTGTAACTCTTCCAATCTATTTATCTCTGTTGCAACCTGTCACATGCTGTGACACTCTAAGCTCAGTGGCCACGTCCGTCTGAGAGCATCCAGCTTGAAACTTTGCAATGGCGAGGTACTGTTGATCAATTGTAAGGTGTTGTCTTGGTCTCGTGATGTCAAAATGTGAACAGCAGGATGAGGACTGTTTAAATCATAATTCAAATCGATCCTTTAAATCTATTGGGTAATTCAGGGATCAAACACCTGTTATGAATTTTGCCATCAAGCTATTTGCCAAAGATCAGTAAGTTTTTCAAAAAGTACTGAAACATTGAACAATTGGACATGAGCATTCTAAAGTTAAGAGATGGTCTCATTTAGTTCATTTAAAAACATTTCCAAGAAATTTTATGAAATTTTAACCAAAAGCCAAATATCCCTAATATTTTGTGAGTAGTGTTAGTAGTGATACCAGTTGTAGGCAGGTGTACTGCAGATATGTAAGCTATTACAATGCAGTTACATTTCGAGACTCATAGGTGATTGGAGGTGAAGAGAGTTGTTCTCTTTCCCTTTCTCCATCTACTCCATAACGACTTCTCTCGGCCAAGACTTGACCCTGCAGAATTAACCACACAAACATCTTAGACTCCACACTTTTCCAGCAACTCGATACCTGTTCCCACCTTTGTTCAAACTCCCCATGAGGTGATAGATGGAGTAAGGGGGCTATAGGGCGATAGATAGTGATGAGGGGGTTATAGAGTGTTAGGTGGGGGTTATATTTGGTATTGGTACTATGCTGGATAACACAATAGGAGGGGGTAGGGGCAGGAGAGGGAGTACAGATCATAGCTTACAAGCACAATCTCCAGGAAACCAACCCCCTGGAGATTGTTCTGAAGCTGTGGCCTGTATTCCATCCCCTGCATGTCCAAAAGATCAGCCTTGACCTTCAAAGAGTCCTGCAAGGAATGGAGTTTAGTACTAACGTGTTTTGTAGTGTTTCTATTACTCCACATATTCGTTCATTTGGATTACATTGGATTTTCTTGTCGGACCAGTGTTGGATCTATATCTTTAACTCCAAATATAAATCCACGATTGGAGACTCCAGCAGGAACGTAAAACTCTTCTTTATTCCAAGGGTCTCTCTGGACCCTTGATCACGGCATGCCGTGATCAAGGGTCCAGAGAGACCAGAAACGCGTTGGCGTTCACATTGTATTTGCACTGCCCTGTCATGTTTATATTGGAATAAAGAAGAGTTTTACGTTCCTGCTGGAGTCTCCATTCGTGGATTTATATTTGGAATTACTCAGCCTTGCTTGGCAGCTATCCGAGCGGCAGCGCAGTAACCATTCCATTTACAAGCAACTTCAAGCAGGAGGAAATAGACGAAGGTACCTGTATTGAGGAATGTTTGGAGGAGGGCGGTAGCTTTTTATCGCTCTATATCTTTAACCCCTTAATCCCTCTTCGTTTTTCTCTTCCTTGCCTTCCAAAAGTCACAACGTTTTTATTTTTCCACCTACATAGACATATTAGGGCTTTTATTTTGCAGGACTTTCTAATGGTATCATTCATAGTACCACAGAATATACAGGGAAACCGCAAAAAAATTGTAGGACAAAATGTGAAAAAAACTTACTTGCGCCATGTATGCAGGAGTTTTGCTTTTACGGCGTTCAATCTTCAGTATAAATAATGTGTTATCTATATTATAATGATAGATATGTATCCGCCAATATCAAACATGTAGGGTTTCAGTTATGTTTTGGTATCGTAAAAAAAATTACAAACACTTTCTATTTTTGAAAGTTGCGCCACGGCGCCATTTTCTGCAACCAATAACTTTTTTGTTCTAACACCTACGGACCTGACTGAGGAGGCATTTTTTGCGGGCGGAAATTTACTTTTTATTACTACCAGTTTGGAATACATGTGACGTTTTTTAATTAAATTTATTCCAATTTTAAGGGGACGTGAAATGACCAAAAAAATTTAATTTTTTTCTTCTACAGTGTTCAGCGTATGGGATAAATGATGTTATATCTTAATAGATTGGACTTTTTCGGACGCGGCAATGCCAAATATGTGTAACTTTTTTATTTGTAAAATGGCAAAAGGGGGGTGATATAAACTTTTAATATATTTTTATTTTTTTATACTTTAAAACTTTATTTTTTTTACTTTAACTTCGAGTCCCCTTAGGGCACTTCATCACTATGGGGCTCGAAAATTTCTATAGCCTAATTCATTGCATAAACAATGCATTAGGGCTGACCAAGATGGCGGTTTCCTGCCTGGGGTCGGAAGTGGGGAAATTGAAAACATGGCAGAGATGGAAACCTTCATAAGTTATTGTTAATGACATGTTTATGAGAAGTCTTATAATTTCATCTACTATAATTGTTTGTGTGTATATGTGGAGGTGCTCTTGTAGCAATGACTGCCGCTAGGTCTTATTTTCAGGAGAGGCCTTATATTTCTAAGCCTGAAAAAAATCACACTAGGGAATGTCTTTTTTCGGGGAAAAAATACATCTCTCATCTCTCCAGCAAAACTAGAGATGTAACTTAAAAACTGTGGCCATACAGCTGTATAACAAAAAAAATCACTAAAATGTTTATTAAAGGGGTTATCTCACTACAGAGATCATAGTTTAAAATGAGGGGAACAAAAATGTAAGCATGTCTGTCCTTTGTTACCATTAACAAAGTGATATGGTTTATGAGAAGCAGTTGATTCTTATGTGCTTAGCAACAGAGTTGAAGCCCAGGTCGGATTACACCCAGCTACTGTGTTACTGGCTGTCGGCTAAGCGGCATCTCCCGCCCAGGTCGAGGATGGGTGCGCACAGTATGTGGATGCAGTGCACAGGACTTATATGGGAGCGTCGATACCACTTTCAATCAGTATAGGGGAGAGAGAGCGATATGAAGTCCCATGTAAAACACAGACAGAGCACAGCTATACTGTGCAGTCCCACGCAAATCGATTTTGTGACCTGGATGCACAGTCCCATGGACATCACAAATAGAGGACACAGCTGTGCTGTGCAGTTCCACGTAAATCGCTGTTGTGCCTCAGATGCGCAGCCCCACGTAAATCACTTTTGTGATACAAATGAAAGTCCCATGTAAATCAGACAGCTGAACTGTGCAGTCCCACATAAAACACTTTTGCGACATAGATGTGCAGTCACACATAAATCACTTGTGTGCCTCAGATGCGCAGTCCCACGTAAATCACTTTTGTGACAGAGAGAGGAATAGCACAGCTGTACTGTGCAGTCCCACGTACATTACCTTTGTGACACAAATGTGCAGTCCCATGTAAAACACAGACAGAGCGAAGCTATGCTGTACAGTCCCATGTACATAACTTTTGTGACTCAGATGTGCAGTCCCACGTAAATTACAAACAGAGAGAACAAAGCTGTCCTGTGAAGTCCCACATAAACCACTTTTGCGACACAGATGTGCAGTCCTACATAAATCACAGAGAGTACACCTCTGTACTTTGCTGACCCTCGTAAAAAACCTTTTGTGAGACACATACATAGTCCCACGTAAACCACTTGTAAGACAGATGTGCAGTCCCATGTAAACACAGATAAAGCAGATAGTTTTGTTCTGCAGATCTGTAGAGATCAGAAGTGTAATAATCACTATGTGAGAGAGAAATAGAGAAAAAAAATCACCCATCTATCCCAGAGTCCTGAATATCAAATGCCCATTCTAGTTACAAGTTATGTAGAGAGAGCGAGAAATTTAGATATACACTGTCGAGTTACACTTAGTTTTTCACTTCCAATGTTTCCTTAGGCTATGTCTACACAGCAAATACTGAAATTCCATTGTATCTTGGATGGCATTTTGTCATTTGCTGTGTGCACATAGCTTTAGTCTAGGACACCTGAGAACCTCTCCCTTCCCCCAGCTCACACAGAATAAATCATCACATGCACACACTGTGGGGCATGTCTGCAGAGAGTGAAGATACTCCCTGCTTGGAGGAGAAACATGCCCCTCCATTTCACAAGCTCTGCTTGGCAACCAGCATAAACTGCTGCCACATGCTGTAACGAGACAACCCCTTTAAAGTTGTATATGGTGCAGTCTAGATATTCTTGTACTCCAGGAATTGTCATGGCAATCCCCTGTGGGGGATATTCGTCCCGTACACAACCCTACGATACATTAGGATCCGAAATAGAAACAATTCTCCTTAAAATATATGCTGCAAACCCAACTCTGATGCATAAACAGGCATTTGTTTTTCATCCGTCTTAATGTAGGTGCTTGCTGGCTCCAAAGCAAACAAGTAACAACTTATTCAACAGTTTTGTATTACAGAACCTTTCCTTGTGAGTTTTGTTTAATATTGTGATCCGAGGGAAGGGTTATCAGACCTGACACAGAATCCCCTTAGGTGCTTTCCACCTCTAAGATGAAATGTGCAACTAGCACAGGCTCTATGTCCTGGCTAGGATTAACAGCCAACTGGTTTTTCATGAGAAGAAACCACCTTTGGAATGCACCACACAGTCTGTCTACATAAAAAGCTACGATGTATACCAGCAATTGGCACCTATGCCAAGTAGTTGTTACATGCTGATTTCTAGAGGGAAAGTAACAATCTCACAATGGATCTCTTCTTCTTTACCTAAGGATCAGGCCTGCTACATGGGACTTCATTCTTATTGAAGATAATCCCGCTCACAGACCCAACCAACTGAAGGCATCTGCTCATGTGATGCAGGACTAGATGGGGCTCCCTGTCATGGTCATTGCAGTGCTCCTCTACAATGCTTCTGATGTGAACCAGTTTTTACCCCATGAAGAAAGCATCTGCATTGGAATGGAACAGCCTTCTCCACCATCATTACAAAACAAGGGAGACTAACACCACCAAACCCTGTAGTCCAGGCTCCATTTGGACTTCTTCACTGAACGTTTATAATTTCAGGTATAGACAATCCTGCTTAATGTTTTATGATCTCTATTGTCTAAAGATTGACGATGGAATATACTGTATATTCTAATATATTGCATTTTGTAATAGGAGTAGTAATGTTTGTTCACTTCAATTATGACCTGTAACCCGCTTGGCCATGAACTGTCTGGGGGTCATTTTGATGGTTTAAAAGCAGTGTCTTTGTTCATATGGTTTAATACTTTCCTGAAGAAATTCCTAGTGGTTGAAGGCATGAAACGTGTTGTATTTTTTTTCTATTTATGATGTTTTAAATAAATTATTGAGTGACAATTTGTAGAATTTAGTTATTTATGTAAGGGATGCAGGCAGATGTTGTGGGTGAAGTGCCACAAGGTGGCAGGGATGCTGATGGGCTCCTCAGCTTGAGATCTACTCATGGTGTTCATGTCACTAAATCAGTTACTTTGGTTCAAGCCACATTTTGCAGACAGTCTCCTGCAACAAGCTCCAATTGTCAATAAACAACTGTCTTCAGTGTGTGTTCCCCTTTTGCACTTCTCAAATACTGCAACACTTATGCAGCTATACAGGGTTTCATGCTATCACTCTCCCAGCTGTTAATCACCAATGTGATGGCAAGGCCTAGACCCTGAGAGGCTAACCAAGGAATGCCCCTGGTGGTCAGCTAGCAGGCTTATAAGCCTTTTAATTCCTTCTTCGTCCTGTTGTTCTCTTTTGTTTCTCACTTTCACTCCTTGAACCTGTCTCTCTTTATTTCTCTTTTTCTTCCCATCTGTCTCTTTAGCTTCTCTTTCCTTTCTGTGAGTTATCTTGTCTGCTGTCCAAATTCCAAATTGTATTGCTTGCGTTGTATAAGATCCTGGACTTATAGCCTCTTTGCTTCAATCTGTCATGGATCTTTTTTTTTTTTTTTTAATTTTTTTATGTTTTATGTTTTTCTATGTTTTTTATATATTGATTCATCATTTCTAATAAAAGTATGGAGACTAAAAGATGGGATGATCATGTGATCATCTTGGGTACTATAAGTATTAGCAAATCTCATGACAAACCAGCTATGACTAAGGACATGATTTGTCTGAAACGCGTCAGCGGTTGTGAGACGCCGCAGGCTGCTTAGACTGCATGCTACTACTGTATCATTTACCTTGTGTGCCTTACCTTATATATTTTTAAATTTGAAAATAAAAACTAAGGGGGAAATTTATGAAATATACAGAAAAAGGGGAAAAAATTGCTCAAAGAAAAAAACAGAAACATGGCCATACTCACAGCTAGAAAAGCTGAGATGAGACTGAACACAGCACAGAGGCAACACAGGCCCCCATGCTATTAAAGAAAAATACCCAGGTGCAGCTGATGGGTGATAATCCATACATCTCTCCACTAGATGGACAGAAAGCTGCACCTTAAATTGACATCTATTCACATGGCATGCAAAAAAGCAAAAAAGCCACAGTACCATACGTTGGGAGACTCTACAGATGCAAAAATACCCGTAAGACAGCCGCTCGCACACCTTCCATACATGAGGCGGGCGGCTGCTGGTATTCTACTTGCATCCAGTCCCCAGTACTGTTGGGCGAAAAAACTATTTTCACATACTGGAAAAACATCAAATATGAGGTATTGGTTAACATAATGGCCACTATTTTATATGCCTGCAATCCCCTTCACGGCTCCTCATTTATTGCAGGTCCCTACACTCCCTTAAAATCACAAAATATACAGAAAAAGGGGAAAAAAATTACTCAAGAAAAAAAACGAAACATGGCCATACTCACTGCTAGAAAAGCTGATGAGACTGAACACAGCACAGAGGCAACACAGGCCCCCATGCTATTAAAGAAAAATACCCAGGTGCAGCTGATGGGTGATAATCCATACATCTCTCCACTAGATGGACAGAAAGCTGCACCTTAAATTGACATCTATTCAGATGCATGCTAAAAACCACAGTACCATACATTGGGAGACCCCTACAGATGAAAAAAATACCCGTAAGACAGCCGCTCGCACACCTTCCATACATAGGGGGCGGGTTTGCTGGTATTCTACTTGCATCCAGTCCCCAGTACTGTTGGGCAAAAAAACTATTTTCACATACTGGAAAAATTATCAAATATGAGGTTTTGGTTAACATAATGGCCACTATTTATATGCCTGCAATCCCCTTCATGGCTCCTCATTTATTGCAGGTCCCTACACTCCCTTAAAATCACAATATATACAGAAAAAGGGGAAAAAAATTATTCAAAGAAAAAACAGAAACATGGCCATAGTCACTGCTAGAAAGCTAAGATGAGACTGAACACAGCACAGAGACAACACAGGCTCCCATGCTATTAAAGAAAAATACCCAGGTGCAGCTGATGGGTGATAACCCATACATCTCTGCACTAGGTAGACAGAAAGCTGCACCTTAAATTGACATCTATTCAGATAGCATGAATGAAAACTGTCTTGGTCTAAGACCTTTCTTGTTGCCCATAGAAACCAATCAGAGCACCCCTTTCATTTTTTCAGAGCACTATATGAATTGAAAGGGGAACTCTGATTGGTTGCTATGGGCAACAAGAAAAGTCTTAGATCAAGACAGTTTTCATACATTTGGCCCTAAGTTTTAGCATGGAGGACTCGGATGTTCTGCTTGTGCTTGATACCAATTCCCTTAGGAGGATTCGGCTTTCTCTCCACCTGGCTCCATTAACGGGACTCCATTGGTAAGCCGATTCTATCTTCTTAGACTACTACTAGTGTTTATATAGCAGTGAGTCGTACTTGCCCAACCTTATTATAAGAAAATTGTTGAATGAACAGAAATTGGTTAGCACACTATTGGTATTTACAGACACAAGCTATATAGGTATATACAACAATAATTCACAACTACGGCAGGTCAGGAGCATGCCATATGGCTACAGAAAGTTACTCAACATTTTCAGAGAGGAACACAAACTGGGAGAGCTAAAAGTAAACTATTACCGTTGTTCCATTCATTAGAAACATTAAAAAAGAAAGAGATTACATTGGTGGGACCTTACAACCCTTAACCAATACATCAAAATGGTGCCAAGAGGCTTAAGAATACGTAACACAGCTACCACAATATATTGAGAGGAATTTGAATATAAATGGAACCACATATTAACCAATTGTTCATTGCAACTTATGCGGCTGATAGTTGAACAGGAAGCAATCAGCCTCAAAGAGTAAAAAGAAAAAAAATCACACAAGCCAAAGAACTAGTGAATGTACATAAAGAGACAAAGCTCTATGATATTCTACAAATGGAGTTGGCAAAAAACTTACAGACATTGGAAGAGGATATTATAGCATTAAAGCATAGTAAATTCCAGAGAGACAATAAAGATTATGAAGATAACATGGAATATTCCTGGCCCAAAAGAATGCACAACAGAGGCACTTCTTGCTCCATATTAAGAAAAAAAATCGAATGATAAATCATGGAGGTCCAAAACACGCAATGTAAGTTTCTCAGAAGTGGAATCGTCTCGAGAGAATTCTTCCATCAACACATCGGACGAATCAGATGGAGAATACTTACGAGGAGCAGCAGGTGGAGAGAAATCAAACTTGATAGAGAAGATAGAGAAGAAAGCAGACCAAACTCAAAAACGCTCTAGAACGGGAAGAAAACATAGACAAAAGAAAGAGTACGGTGGAACCTACGCACACAACAAATGAATTGTCCTAAGTAGTCAGTCTTATCCACCACAATATTATCACCGCCACTTCTTTTTTTTTTTTTAGATGATAATGGATTTTTTAAAAAGTTCATAACGCTATATGCTTTCCATATAAGCAAAGTGTCCATTTATTACTCACAGTCTTCACATCATATGTACCACCATGATTAGGAAAATTAACAATCCAGTATTATGGCATATAAATCATTGCAGTCTTACTGTGTCCTGTGTCTAAGGGTATGTTCACACAGCTTATTTTAGGGTGCATTTTGCAGCGTACTGCAATTAATACGCGGGGAAATGCGCCCCATAATTGCGGTAATCCATAGCTCTCATAGAGAACGATGGATTCCGCCTGATCACCGTGAGCTCCCAAGACACACGATGTATGTACAGTACACGCCGCAATACATCGTGTGAACATACCCTTATTTAGTGTCCTGAGCAGTCTGCTTTGATCTCCAGCGGTAGCACAAATGCTGCGTTTCACGAAACATGCCCTCTTTGTCATGCTTGACAAAGAGGACATGTTCCTCGAAACGTAGCACAATTTTGGTGGCATTCCTACACTTTGCAAGTGTGCGCTCAGGAGACACACCTTCTCACTCCTAGGAATAGAAAATAAAAGATCCCGAATAGAGAGTCCAAATGTATTTTTTTTTCCAATAGGATTAAATATAAGACAGGATTTAACTTATCTTTATTAAAAACAGCTAGTTCTATGTGCATTGGCTTTGTTCACACTGTCTATGTCTATGTTTTTATACAAAGTGAGGTTTTATATATTGATTAGTAATTTATACTAAGTGAATGGAGACCATGTAAATCACATGATGGGATGATCACGTGATCATCTCAGGTACTATAAGTATTAGCAAATCTCACGACAAACCAGCTACGACTAAGGACATGATATGTCCGAAACTCGTCAGCAGTTGTGACATGCTGCAGGCTGCATGCTGTTCCTGTATCATTTACCTGGTATGCCACCTTATATATTTTTAAATTTCAAAATAAAAGCAAATTTTTAACATGGAAGACTCAGATGTGTAGCTGGTTCTGCTTTCGCTTGACATCTATATTCCTACTTACCTAACAGGGGCTTTATATACCTGTCTGCCTATTGCAGGGTTTACATACCTACCTAACTAATAGGGTTCCTATATACCTACCTAATAGAAGGTCTGTATACCTCTCTAACGGGAGACCTATATAGGAACACTGGGTGACCCTGCTTCCACTACAGTAGGCACCCAGCTTTTGTTTCATAGGAATGCGAGTTGCTGTGGGGGATGGGCCTCTCTTTGTATAATAAAATGCTCAATGAGGAATGTTGTTGGGGAGTGTTTATTTAAATAAAGTGTTTTTCTAATGCTTGTTTTTTTTTTAACCATTTTATTCCAGTGCTGGTTATAGAGGTGTCTGACAGAAACATCTCCATTACTAGCACTTGAGCTTGGTGTAATCCAGCTGTGTTTTTTTGCCGCCACAAGACTGACGCTAGCTCCTTGTTACTATTACCCTAGCACCTGATGCACCCTAGGTGCTGGGAAATGCTGGGTTACTATCTCAGAAGTAAAAAACCTAATACAAAACTATACACTTTATTAAATTCTTTAAAATTTTCAAAAATTCCCTTATCGATAATCACATAAATAGAAACAACAATAAAAAAATAAATATCTAGAGCCATCATCAATAAAGCATATGAAACACATACAGTATATATATACAGTATGTAGATGTTTACTCATGATACTGTTGTCTCCATTTCAGGGTTGATGAGACCTGACAAATAAAAACATCCAATGAATAAGATTAACAGATATGACCTATTCCTACAAAATTCCTATTAACAGACCTTAAGAGAATCTTATGGGGTCATCGCCCCAAAAAGGGTGGCCCTACTTCAGGTGGCTATCCCTTAAGTCACCCTTGTAGCCTCCTATTCCGGGTCCATGATGCTTCCAGGCTCTTGTAAACAACATACAGCATCTTTTAACACCAAGTGGTAACTCCCAAAGTGTTTCCACTATAAAATGAGGTTAATTAGGGCAACAAACAGACACTGATGCCTAGAGAAAGTAGAATAGATGAACCAAGATAAGATGCGCCATGAGGTTCTGGTGTCGATGCAGACCCTCTAATGTGAAGGTCTGCTTCTGGGGTGACTGGGAGTTGGTAATTTTAGGATGGAAAGGGTCCAAGGGCCCTTTCTGCAGCTGTTGGTTTTTCCTCGGATGGTTTTGAAAAAGTGGATCCCATGTCTTTTTTTATAATTAGTTTTTTTGAATATTTTTAATTACCATGATAAAAAAATGAAGTGGGTTCCCCAATTTTTCATAATCAGCCAAGGTAAAACTGGCAGCTGCAGCTTACCATGTTGAGAAGGTCTATGGATACTGGGCCTTTATCATCCTAAAAAACACCAACCAGCAGCCATCCCAGAAACGAACCATCACATTACCCCTAGTGAGTTGGGTACTGAGGCAATAGTGATAGAGGGTTAATGCCAGCCCTGGGTGGGAGACAAAAAACATTGCTGGCTGACACCAAGCCTCAAGCATCAATGGAGAGGTATCTTTCAGAACCTCCATTACTAACACTGTAATAAAATGGTATAAAAAACACAATCTACAAAAAAACATTTTATTTAAAGAAACAGTATCCAACATTATCCCTTGTTGACCACATTATTAAAGAAATAGATCCAACAAAGATATGAAATAGCCCAACTAAATAGTCCAACTAAAACCTGTAGAAAAATAGAAACACTATGAAAAAACATGACATTACTAAACTTTAATCCCTGCACACCCAAAGACCTTAACTGCAGCTTATCTTTTTAAGGTGCAGGGGATAGAGTTCAGGCTGCACAGTATAATCCTGGGGAGTACAGGCCTCAGTCACCTAGCAATCTTCAAGTGGTTGGTGCTCTTTTTCACCCAAGTGATTGTGCCTGTAAATTGTTGCCTGTAACCCCCTCCTTCCCCTTCTCCCATCAATTGTGTTATGTAGCCTAGTGCCAACACAAAATACAACCTCCACCTTTTAACCCATAACCTCTCACCCACCTCCACTTATCACTCCATAGCCCTCTCACCTCCACCTATCACTCCATGGGTGATTTGTATAGAGGTGGGAAATGTATGAAGGGGCTGGAAAATTGAGGATTCTACAATGTTTCTGTGGGAAATTCTTTGAACATATTTTTATTAATGATGAGTTAGAACAATGTATATTTGCATACAAAACGAAAATATATAAAGCACATACCATAATGTACAAATCAGCATTAAATACGCTTTACGTTGTGGTGTGAGGAAAACTAGACAGAAACAATAAGAACAATTAGTCTGTCCATGGGGTGAGTACCACCGGCACCCCATACCAAACCACAGTAACAGAACAAATAGTGACATTCGGACACGGGAGAGAAGAGGGAACTACATGGAGGGACAATACGTGTAGGACGGGAGAGTAAGTTTAATTATTTAGGGTGTATAATGTTTAGAGGACATCCAAATTGACCAGAGAGTTTCTGTGAAAAATTCTACAGAGATGAGTTATGGCCTGGAAAAGTCATTATGGCGGTCTCAGCCACAAGGAAAAAAAGGGGAAGGGTACAACTCTTTAGAGAAGATGTCACTTGTGAGTTACTGGCTGTAACTTTTTGTTATTTTATACCATTCGGGGCTAGTCTGGGATGAGTTCGACAACAATGCAACACCACAGGTGTCTCTGAACGCACCTCGAGCACAAGGCTAGCAATCCAGACGGCATCCAATCGCGGAACTTACTGAATCGAGAAATCTTTATTTAAATTCAACAATGTGATGCAGCAGTACAAAAAAGTGGCGTAAAAATAGTAAACCGGCTAACGCATTTCAAGCTACGATAGTTCTTGGTCACAGTTAGTTTAAAATGAACATATACACAGTTTAAAAATGCAAGCCAGCCAATCAACATGAGTTCGACAACCCATTTAAGTAAAAATACAGTACATTTTTATTACTATCTATTTTATTATAATTTTTTTTTAAAGTTATAGTTCCAACAGGTCTTCAGTGTTAATTTCACCCAACTACCTGATTTTGTGGCTA